>JAHKKF010527959.1:0-67500 GCA_019740295.1 Labeo calbasu | reverse complement strand
TATCATGATTTTTTATTTTTATTTTTTATAAGTGACAAAATATCGAAGTGCTGGAATTTGAGTTTCTATTACCTGTATATGAGTGTATTTCTACTGTGCTATAAAACTGATACACACTAATGCTCAAAAGTTTTTTTTTTTTTTTGTGTGTGTGTGTGTGTGTGTGTGTGAAATCAATACTTCTATTCAGCAAGGACATGTTAAATTGCACAGTGACCGTAATGTAATGTATAATGTTACAAAACATTCCTGTGTCTGACTGCTCTGGTCTCCCAAGTGTTTGTGAAAACCTGTACCTTGATGTGTTTGTTTCTGCCCTCTCCCACAGATCTGAGTTACAGCTGCTGGTGGGTTATATTGTTTACACTGAGAGGAGAGATGACTTCCTTGTTGGGGAAAAATTGCAACTTGGGCATTACTGATGCCCCAAATCCTACTGCAACCTCCCTCGGAGAAACACTCAGAGGCTTATTGCTTATCTCTATCTGTTTCTCTCTCTCCACTGCGTAATCTCACTACAAGGCTTCTCTGAGCATTCAGACTGTCACATAAATCGCTCTCTTGACATTTAATGACAACCACACAACATAGACTGCATAGTTTTGTTAAGATTTTAAAGTATTTATATTGTATTCCACTGTATGCAGTGGAATTTAAAATGCGAAGAAATCCAGAATTTACAATAAAAAGTCGAGCCTTTTATCTTGTTTGGACTGAATTTTATTTCTTGTATATTTGCTTTCTTTATTCTGTATTTTATTTTCTCCGTTTACACTGTCTCTTCCTAATGGCATTTACATGCATTTCTGGTGTGCCTGAAATAAAATGATATATTTTTATTTTTTTTGTTGTTGTACCCCTTCTGTCCGTACGGAATGGAAGTAGCAGTAACCTATTTTCTCCACTAGTTGGCAATAGGAGCAAAAACTATTATCTCATTTCTTTGTTTTCTAATAATAAATTGAATACAAACTGTACAGTCATAATAACCTTAGATAGACACTTCTGTCCATTTTCTGTCCTAAAAACAGTATTGGCCTCAATATGTATTAGACATTTTCGAATTCTGTGTAGAGTTAGATTTTTAGACGTTAGTTTGGTCGCGCAGTTGCAAGTTGTTTGGATGTTCTCTGGAGTCGGTCTTTTCTACTGCTGGACTCCCTGTTTGAGCACGTTGCTTTGTTAGAGAAGTCGTACTGACCCATTTCATTTGGACTCATTACTGCCAGTCCTGCTGGCCCTCTGGCTGTATCGGACTGCCACGTTTCATCCATATCACATGGCCACTTTCCACAGAGCAACCGGTTATTCAGTACCCTTCGAGACAAAGCATTAACCTCAAACGTCGCTTTTAGATCGGCTACAATACCTGTGATGCAGTGTTTGCTTCTAAATGTTTCATTTGACCCATTTTGGAGCAATTTCTAAGTGTAAATTAGGCTTTTCACACAAAAGTGTTTGTTTACACTGTTTATCAAGAATCTACGTGTTACAATTAAAATCCCAATGTCCCCGTTGTTATTTGCATATTTATGAGTGGGACTAAATGGACAAATATAGCTAGAAAATGTGTGTTGCCTGCTTGTTCATCTGGAAAAATGTCGAAAAGTAAGTTTGTTTTGGATGTTTTAAGTCACTTAAAATGTACACGTCAGCTTTATGTCCACTCTGCTTCTTATAGCAGAGCAGTGTAATTTGGGAAAGAAATCAATCAAATCTGTGTGTGAGAAAACACACCCTTCTTTGTAATCATTAACTTTTTCATTAAATAATTGTCATTTTTACACATTTTTTTCTCAGTATCTGTAACAGACTACAGTTACATTGTCAGCAGATGGAAGCATAAAGTGCTTGCTTGACAGTTTTCTCAAGCTTATGGTCATCCCTGTTGCTTGTGCACCTTTTCCTACCCAATTTCTTCCTTCCAGTCAACCTTACGTTTAATATGCTTTGATACAGCACTCTGTAAACAGCCACCCATTTCTGTAATGACCTTCTGTGACTTACCCTCTTTGTAGAGGGTGTCAATAATTGTCTTCTGAACCATTGGCAAGTCAGCAGTCTTCCCCATTATTGTGGTTGCAAAGAACAAGAGATACCTGGAATTAGTACTGTAGGGATGGACATTTAATGAAACTCAAATATAAGTACTGTATTTTGAGATACTGGATTTTTGACTTTTATGAAGCTGTAAACTCTAATCATCAAAATGAAAACAAAAAAACTTCAGAAATGTTTTGCTTTGAATGTTTTGAATCTAGAATATATGAAAGTTTCAGTTTTTGAAATAAGTGAACCTTTTCATAATATTCAATTTTTTTGAGATGCACCTGTGTTTGTGTATTATATATGAAGAGTTCAGATGCAAAACCAGCTAAAAGCCATCTCGGTCAAAAATTAGATAATGATACTAAGTGAATGCTCCTGATACATAGTATACGTCCATCAAATACTTTTACTTCAAACTCGCTAAATTCCAGCCTCAGCCCAATCAGAAGTACCAGTACTTACATAGAAACCTATACAAAGTAGCCAGAAAGAAATGCTAATTTTTAAGAGGCTTTTGCATCTGGTATATATATATATATATATATATATATATATATATATATTTCCTTAAAATAATTGATTCGCCTAAATGTGTCATTTGAAAAGTTTTGGTTGTGAACGTGTGGACGTGGGCAGTCGTTTGTTTCTCTTAGAGCTAATAAATCCGTTTCACTGTCGTCGTTTTCGCCGCTGTGGATGACGTCACTCCAGTGTTTCAGCACTATTGCGCTGTCCAGCCTCTCTATCTGGACTCTCAACAGCCGCGACTATTCTCTTTACCGGACAGCTGGTAAGAATAGTCCTGACTGTCGAGGGAGACTAACTTTCCTCTCAATCGGTTCATCACTGCAAACCTAACAATCTGCGATAGCGCCACAGAGCGCGTTCTGCTGAGATTGTGGAAAGCGGATCGGGTCCCGGTAGCGCAGCGGCACTCCAGGAAGGAGCTGGCTATGCTGTTTCTCTTGGCTTGAATTTTTGGGGGGTAGCGTTTTGCTGCGGCGCTGTCAGTGACATTGCGGTTGGAAGAGCCGCCGGTGGACCACGAAGATGGCGGAGAACGCTGTCAACACCACTGTCAGTGCAACGACAGGTGAGCGACTTGCGGAAAGGTAACATTCCGTTAATAATTCAGTAAACGTACCTGCGTTGTTTTGTTAGCTTGAGTATTAAACGAGTAGGACAACGACTTGCTTACACACTCATATTTCTATGCTCACAGTGGGGCGATAAAGAACAATGACGTGCTCAGTCGAATCGTTTCCTTCTCAAAAGCTTAGAGCTGCTGTCTGACCTGGCAGACAAAAAACGTTATAGCTCCAGATTTATTAGGCGTTTAGATCGGGCCACTGGGCTTTTCATTCATTACGTTTACTTTTGTTTTTTTTAGTTTAGCCTGTCTGTTGCAGACATATGCCGGCGCGCCTCGGTGCAGGGTTTTATTGTTTGTTTGTCAGTCGTCGTTAGATGGGGCAAGTCCATTATTTCTGTACTGCGTTGTATTTTCATGGCATGGGAGGTTCTCGAAAGTTGACGGGGCGAGCACCGCCCAACACGATGAAGTCAAACTCTGATGAGATTAGAGCCGTAAAGACTAAACCACGTCCATTTGCGAAATTAATTTAATGGAAAATCGATGGAGGAGCTACATCCGGCTCAGGAGCTGCTTCAGTAGTGTGTGATATAAGCAGCAACTGCAGAACTGTCCCTGTCCTACTGCATGTTACTTTTGTGTCCAAACCTTGCCTGAATTTTAACACATTTTGACAGATCATTGTAGCACACTTGCTTTTGACAAGTTTAGGATAAAGTGTTTTACAGTAGCATAAATAATATAAGCATTCTACTTAATATAGACATACATATAGGTGTATACATGTGCAAATGAAGCAATATATTTTTATTACTATTGTATTATTGTTATTAATATGAATAAGCAAAGAAAGGTCAGTCTAAATATGATTTCTTTCAATGTTTCCTTCAGGAGATTCTCTATTTTTATTGATACCATTCTTACTGATTATCTCCAAATCATGAATATAAAGCAGATGATGTAATTATCTACAAGTCATATTTAGAAACATTAAGAAACTCAGTCAGCTTAGCTGCTGTGATGGTTGGTTGTTTCATTGGCAAGAATTTCAAATCACATCAGTACTTATATCTTTAGAGGACTGAAAATATATTGTATGCTCTACATGCTTTGTTTGTAGTTATTACACCTCATTATTGTCATATGGGTTGTGGTACAGTATAAGAGGAAATCTATAGACCGACTTGTAGTAGATGTCACAGTTAAGTCACTTGCAGCTGCACATGCATTGCGGTGGCAGAAAAGCACTGGTAACAAATGGGAGAAAATGGGTAAAATCCATGGAATAAGAGAAAAAATGTATTGTTGTGCCTTTGAATTTCAGAATGGGAAAGCAAATTTTTTTATAGAATACTGTCGTCAAAGACGCCATTTGAAGCTAAATGCAGATGTTTAAACAGACAGACTTATGGATGGAACCTGCTATGATTACTCTACTTTTAAAAGCATGAATTTGATTTAAATAATAGGTCTATATAATATTCACATATGCGGTTCATATGGGACATATTATATTAGCCCTACAGTTAAAGTATGAAATTTAATCTATAGGGCAAATCCAGCGTAATAAATGTGATATTTTGCATTATGGATGTGACATATAAATGCTAAGAGAATAACGCTTACCAGACTATGGGAAAATCATACATGCTTTCATGTACAATTCATCATACAATTTTAAGAGTGACCTCACATGGGTATTTGAACCACCAAATGTTGACATCTGTGCTATCAGTATAGTAAAAACTTTATTTTTTCATTTTAAGGTTGACATTTGCATGGAATTACACTATAATTTTTTACGTTTACATATTTTATCTCACAATTTTGACTTTTTTTCTTGCAAATGCAAGTTTATATCTCATATTTTGGACTTTATAACTTGATTTAACTCAACAATAGCGAGGTTGTCAATTGAAGTGTGGGATATAAACTCATGATTCTGAGCTGAGGAGAAAAGAGAGAACGACGAGTAGATTTTTCTTATCAGAATTGATATGATTTCCTTTTTTTCTTTTATTCCATGGGTTCCATCGACTTCTACTTGAAAACTCTCATTTTCTGCAACCACACAAATCACATCACTACTTTTTGCAAACGCTGAATTGGTCTATAATAAAGCAACAGTGGGTGACATTGGAGACACTGAGAGGACCTGGCAACCATAAATCAGGCACTGCAAATGTTGGTTTATGCAAACAAGAAGTGTTCAGATGTGAGCAGTTGGAGTTTTCTCTCTCTCTGTCTCTTTCTCTGTATATTGATATTTATTCATGGTCTTGTAGACGCTCAGATAACCTAGAGCAAAATCCACTGGAGTTTTTTGCTTGAATGTGGTATGACTATTTTTAGTTGTGATGCTGTGTTGCATTGTTCATGGAACTATATGACATTGAGTTCACACATTCTCAGTCAGCTTTATGTCCACTCTGCTTCTTATAGCAGAGCTTATGTGTGTATTGGGAATAGAGTTAGGGAAGCAGAAAGAAAGAGGAAAGAGAGCAGACAAAGGACACCATCATGAGTGAGCAGTTTATTTAAAAGACACGTCATGCAGAGGAAGGAAAGGAGGTTGGAAACTGAACTTAACTGAACTAAAAAGACATGACACAATGCATTTTCACTGCTCTGAACCATTTTGGTATTTAATAGTTTATTTTTAAAGCCCACTGTACCCTTCGAGGCACAAAATGCAAATTTGTTCTGCATTAATCTGCCTATTATATTGATTGTCAGTGGATTGTTTATTGCAGTGAGTGTTTATGTGTTGATAAATGTGGATAAATTATATAATGTCTGACTGTGTTATGTGATCTGTTAAATGACTGACTGAGCATATAGGTGAAGCAGAAGTAACTAGGCCACAGTTTCAAATTTATAATCCAGTCCACAATAAATCAATGGTCTGTTCTTTGTCCTTGACTCAGAACAGAAATGAACACTATATTTACCTCAATTTGTTCAAGAGTAATTCTGTAATGCTCTGTTTTGTGTCTCTTTATATATGGATAAGTGTGTTAGTCTTTATAACTCAGATACAATATCTCTGTCTAACAAGGCCAGTTATGTATGTCAAGGTCTTCTCAACACCGAAGCTTGCCATTTCCATCAGTTTCCATCACTGATGGTTTGTTCTTTTTTTTTTTTCTCAACAGCCACTAAAGTAATGACATCACCTTTAACTCCAGAAAAGAGACCTCAAAGCAATGGCCATGCATCACCAACTCACCAGAAAACCAGCCAAGGCAGCCCTTCTATAAAACACAGTAAGACCATATTTAATTAAAAAAGTGTGTATATATAAAATGTTTTTCAGCAGTTTTGTGTATTTGAAAACTTTTCAACAATGACTGAATGATTTTGAGATCCATCTTTTCACACTGAGGACAACTGAGGGACTCATATGCAACTATTACTAAGGTTCAAACACTCACTGATGCTCCAGAAGGAAACATGATGCATTAAGAGCTGGGGGTGAAAACTAAGCATCTTCTGTAGCTTCTGAAGGGTGGTATTAAATGATAAAATATATAATGTTTAGGCAAAATAAGAAAAATGTACACATCTTCAGTTCTGTTCAAAAGTTTACACCCCTGGCTCTTAAAGCATGGTTTTTCCTTCTGGAGCATCAGTGAGTGTTTGAACCTTCTGTAATAGTTGTATATGTGTCTCTCAGTTGTCCTCAGTGAGAAAAAATAGATCTCAAAATCAGAGAGTCAATGTATGTAATCATACAGTCTATGTAAACTTCTGAATGAGGTCATTTTTATAAATTCAACTATTATTTTCTTGGTAACATTTTACAGTAAGGTGTCATTTGTTAACAATAGTTAATGTATTAACTGTCATTAACAAACAATGAACAGTATGTTTATTACACTATTTATTATTCTTTGTTAATGTTAGTTAATAAAAATACAGTTGTTTATTGTTTGTTCATGTTAGTTCACAGTGCATTCATTAATGTTAACAAACACTTGTGATTTTAATAATGCATTAGTAAATGTTGAAATTAACAAATGCTGTAGAAGTAGTGTTCATTCTTAGTTCATGTTAACTAATGTAGTAACTAACTTACTAATGTTAACAAATGAACCTTATTGTGAAGTGTTACCATTTTCTCTTGTGGACAAGTAAGTACCTTTTATGTGAAATATCTTATTCAGGTCAGTACTCAATAAAAAAATACATGCATTTTGTGTGATCCCTCTTATTTTGGTAAAATAATTAACATTTTGCAGATTCTACAAGGTGTATGTAAACTTTTGACTGTTGGAAATAGTATTTTATTATATTATGCTATATTCTAATATTGATTTTGGGTCAGATGTCATATTGTTGAAAAGGAGTTGATGGCAGAAATAACAATGGGTACTAATGACTGAACTTTAAATTTCACTGAATATCATTTTCTCCTTCATCCTTTCTAAAGCTGATGCTCTGACCCCACCTACTGTCACTGAAAAGAAAACTCAAACCAACGGGCACGCTTCACCTTCACGCCATCCGGCCAACACCAACGCACATGCAGGTAAACAATGTAAGTCCCACTTTTTCTGTTGTTGTTGTTGAGTGGATGTCTTCCATCTCATCTGATTGTGTGTCTAAAAACATCTTAAACCTAAAGCAGAGTGAAAAATGTCTAAAGAGATAAAGTGTCTTTTTTTCCTTTGTTTTCGTGTCAAAGATATGGAGGGCTATTTGAAGACAGATGATAGAATGAGACTTGCCAAGGAGAGACGTGAGGAGAGGGAGAGGAGTTTGGGTAAGCGTGTCTGTTCGTGTCTGTGAATGTGTGGGTGCAGTGAATTCAAATAAGTGACTCACAGGGGCGATTCTAAGATTTCAGAGGAATATGAGAGAAAGGTTTAATCTATGCATGCGATATATGCTTTTATTCAAATCAACGTACGGCCTATATTTTATCAGTTCATGCATTCTTGGAAATTGAACCTGTAATTATGATGTTACAAGTTACTGTTTGAGCTACAGTAATGACTAAAGGATTAGTTCACTCCTGAATTACAGTTTCCTGATAATTTACTCACACCTATGTCATCCAAGATGTTCATGTTATTCTTCAGTGGCAAAGAAATTAAGATTTTTGAGGAAAGAATTCCATGATTTTCCTCCATTTTTTTTCCTCCAAATTGCAGTTTCAGTGCAGCTTCAAAGGGCTCTATGTGATCTCAGCCAAGGAATAAGGTCTTGTCTAGCAAAACAATCGGTCATTTTCTAAAAATAAAAATGTATATACCTTTTAACCACAAATGCTCTGTGATGTGCGCTAAGACTTTACACATTATGTTATCACATTGGAAAAGGTAGGGTAGGGTGAAAAACTCCATCTCATTTTCTCCACCAACTTCAAAATCAACCAACATCGTTGTTTTACCTTTTTTCGTGAAGGGCGTTTGACTTTCTTCATATGTTCGATTTGTGAGCACTGGGTTGGTATTTCCATCTAAGTCATACGTTACCTTTCCAAAGTGGACACAGAGCTCATGCAAGATGAGCATTTGTGATTAAAAAGTATATAAATTTAAATTTTTTTTAGAAAATGACTAATTGTTTCACAGCGTAAGACCTTTATACCTTGGCTAGGATTGTGTAGAGTCATTTGAAGCTGCATTGAAACTGCAATTTGGACTTTCAACACGTTGATCCCCATTGAAGTCTACTATATGGAAAAAGCCCTGGAATGTTTTCCTCAAAACCTTAATTTCTTTTTGACGGGAGAAATAAAGACCTGAACATTTTGGATGACATAAGGGTGAGTAAATTATAAGGAAATTTGAATTCAGGAAATTTGAAATTTGATTCACTTGTCATTAAATGTACTGTATGTCAGTAGTGGTTGTGCATTGCATTGCACATGATGTGGTGATTGTCACAGAATGCTAGATGCAGTGCAACTCAAGGGTCACAAAATATTTTTTTTTTTACTTCACACATATATTAACACAATGCTAATTGCCAAAAGTGCTAAAATAAAGTCGTTCCCTGTGAGAACAGCCTCAAAATTGATGAAGCTGTCAGTAACAATGATAATGAGCTTTGAGTTTGATGGTGTTATTTCATAACAAGCCACAATGGGGCCAGTAGTTTCTCTTGCTCTCCCTCTCAGCTGCACGGGAGCAAGCTATAAAGGAGAAAGAAAGGCGGGCACAGCTGCAGTATGAGAAGACGGTGGAGGAGCGATGGAAGCGGCTGGAGGAGCAGAGACAGAAGGAGGAGCTTCGCAGAGCAGCCGTGGAGGAGAAGAGAAGACAGCAGCTAGAGGAGGAGAAGGTCAGAGATCCATAGTCAGATGTACCTGTCCTAGGACTCACTGTCTGAGCACGGAGTCATGAAAGAGCAGATACTGTTTTCTATTAATTTAAGATGCTATTCTTCCCTTGACCTTTCAAATGCAATTTTCTCATGTAGCACTGATATGCCAGATGTCAGGCCACAATTTGATAATCATTCAGTCTGGCCAATAAATTGAAACATCCTTTGTCATTTCCAATAGCTTTAGGGCATTTCGGCATTTGAAAATAAATTCATATGGTGCAATGCAAAACCATCTGAATTTAAGAAGAAAAAAGAATCACGACTTTTTAAATTGTTTCAAATGACATTTTCAGCAATTGCACTGTATCTATGGCAATGAATTTCTTCCTTGCGATTTAATATCACCCACCCACAGGGCAGACACTATTCTTACACACTCATTTATCTGTTATGAGCCTGTGAGTGTTTACTGGGTGCCGTGGCTTGTGATACTTCTCCAATCAGAGGGATTTGGCCAGATCAGATCAGACTTTATTTTAATCCTCGTCTCTCGCTGGGCTGTGGATTCATTATTCTTCTCAAACACGGCCTTCATCTGCCACGCAGTCGGCTTTCACAACTATGTTCTTTTTGGAAAGGCTGATCCTGAAAAGGAGTGGGCAAAGAATGAAAGAGGAACAAGGTGGCATGCGGGGGAGGTGATGCTGGACTCAACAAATGTTGCTGGAACCATTTTCAGATGTGAAGCAAAGCAAATACAAATGGAAGCATAAATGGCTGAAATTTGCTTTATGAATTGCCATGTCAATATTTGAGTATGCAATTTGCTGATCATGTGGTGCCTATTAGTGCCATATCTTTAGAATGGAATGAGTAAGAACTTGAGGGAAATTGAGGTGTTAGTTAATACTTGAATCTGTGATTTGGCACTACACTACCATTCAAAAGTTTGGGGTCAGTAATTTTTTTTTGTAACAAAATAAAAAAATACAGAAAGAAGACAGTAATATTTGTAAAAATATTACTACAATTTTAAATAACGGCTTTCTATTTTAATATATTTAAAAATGTAATTTATTCTTGTGATAGCAAAGCTGAATTTTCTGCAGCCTTAACTCCAGTCTTAAGTGTCACATGATCCTTTATAAATAATTCTAATATGCTGATTTGGTGCTCAAGAAACATTTCTTCTCATTATTGTGCTGCTTAATATTTTGCGGAAACCTTTTTTCAGGATTCTTTGATAAATAGAAAGTTCAAAAGAACAACATTTGTTTGAAATTAAAATGTAACATTTTACATTTCATTACTGCCACTTTTGATCAATTTAATGCATCCTTGGTGAATATGCAGTTGAGGTCAAAAGTTTACATGCATCTTGCAGAATCTGCAAAATGTTAATTATATTACCACAATAAGAGGGATCATACAAAAAGACGTCTACATATAGTCCACAAGGAAAAATATTCGTTGGATTTATAAAAATTACCCCATTCGAAAGTTTACATACAATTGATTCTTAATACTGTGTTGTTACATGAATGATCCACAGCTGTGTGTTTTGTTTGTTTGTTTGGTGATAGTTGTTAATGAGTCATTTGCTTGTCCTGAACAGTAAAACTGCCCGCTGTTCTTCATAAAAAGTCCCACAAATTCTGTTTTTTTCAGCATTTTTGTGTATTTGAACCCTTTCCAACAATGACTGTATGATTTTGAGATTGATCTGTTCACACTGAGGACAACTGAGGGACTCATATGCAACTACTACAGAAGGTTCAAACACTCACTGAAGCTTCAGAAGGAAACAGGGGTGTAAACTTTTGAACAGAATGAAGATGTGTACATTTTTCTTATTTTTCTTAAATATCTTTTTTTTTTCATTTAGTATCAAGTGTATGTAAACTTTTGAACAGGGGCCTTTTTATAAATTCAAATATTATTTTCTCTTTCATGTGAAATATCTTAGGTCAGTACTAAATAAAAAAAAATATGCATTTTGTGTGATCCCTCTTTATTTTGGTCAACTAACATTTTGCATATTCTGCAAGGTGTATGTAAACTTTTGACTTCAACTATAAGTATTATTTTCTTTCAAATAAATACATGAATAAATAAAAGTCTTGCTGACCCAAACTTTTGAACAGTAGTGTATATAGGTATATATATTATGGGTAGTGTAGATGAAGATCATTCTTCTGTCAGTGCATATATCTGCACCCATAGTGGTTATACTGATGTTGATGGTGTAAATGTCCACTGGTGAAGTGAGTATCTGGTGTTTCCTGTGCTGGAACGGCACACACAGGAGCGTCTGGAAGCTCTAATGAGGAGATCACTGGAGCGCAGCTTGCAGCTGGAAAACAGGAATAAGCGCTGGGCATGGGGTCCCAACGGCACCACTCAAGGTGAGTGTAATGCACACACATCACACTGGATGAAGAAAAAAAGAGACTGGGAGGAGGGGAGTGAGCAGTGATGGAAACTGCAAGAAAATTTCATGATATGGTGGATTTTAATAACCAACTCCGTTTCAACTCATGAAAATGCTTCTATGCTGCATTTTATTGCGTTTTTCACTTTAATTTTATGTGATTTGTTTTTTTGTTATTTTAAAATGTGCATTACTGAATTCCTGATTTATTCGTTAAGGTTTCAAGAACATTTTTACATTTTTATTTTCATTGTTACACAATGCAGTGATTGTAAAGAAGCCACTGTAAAGCTGCTGTGCCACTGCGGTGCAGTGTGTCCTTGCATTTTGTATGATTTTCATCTGGGCTTTAGGACACAGTGTTACTAGAGCTCAGGTTTCATACTTCAGCTCATCAGAGAGGAAGGACAGGCAGGCATGAGTGAATCAGCACTTTCTGCGTGCTGCGCCGTGTCCTATTGGCTTGATTTAGATACAAGCACATTAATTGGTTAAGAAATTGGTTATTGATTTGGGGCTGAAGATTTAATCTTTTAAGAAGCCAGGGAAGTTCAGAAGGAAGAAAGCTTGTTTGTCTAACATTTGTGCAGTCATTGTATATCATAAAATTTGTAAAATCTAAATTATTTAAATAATTTTTATTGTTATTTTAACAAAATGAGTTAAGTTCATTCATTTAACAGATGCTTTTATCCACAGTGACATTTGAACGTTTCATTATAAGGATTATTCCACTCATAAATGAAAATTCTATCATGATTTACTCACGCTTATGTTGCTCCAAACCTGTATGATTTTCTTTCTACTATGGAAGAAAAAAAAATATTTTGAAGAATGTTGATAGATAAACATTTTCAGTTCTCACTAACCGGGTTTTCCATCCAATCTTATACGTGAAATTGGAATAATGCATAAAACATTTGCGAATAAGCACAGTTTCCATCCGAGTCAAAGAGCACAAAATTGTCACTTCCTGATAAACTAAATATCACACTAAATATCACTAAGAAAAGTAGGGGAAGCCACTGAATATAATATTTTTCATATATAATAAATTACTTGTGCCTCAAAAAGAGCAGACAAAATACAATAAATGTGGTCACTGCTTTCAGAGGCGGATGCCAGCTGTTTGGGAACACATTCCTGTAAGACGGTTTTGGGAGGCAATTATACAGAAATTATTTTGACGACTTTGCTCAGGCATTTCAGAATGATGATAACAGTATTTCAGATGCTGTGCAATGAGATTGGTCCGCTGGTTAATCAAATTATCCCAACCCATAGCACGAAGTCACATGACTTTTTTGGTGCGTGTGGAGGAATGTATTTGCAAAATGCGTTTCCATCTCCCATTATTCGTATTAACCCTTTGTCGCACAATTCAAAAACCACCTCAGTCACCTCAAATTCCCCCAGATTTTGACATTTCCATCACTCGTTTCTGATGTGATACTTCAAAATGCACATAAAAACGGATGATGGAAACATGACTTGAATATTGACTTCTATTTCATGACATAAAATGTAAAAATACAATGAAGGTCAAAGGGAACCGAAACTGGTTATCTTAAAAAAATCACATGAGGGTGAGTAAAAGATGACAGAAAGTAGGTTTTTTTGGGGTGAACTATCCCTTTTAACCCTAGAAAAGTAAATGTTTATTGAGAGCACTCAGGTGATTTTAGGCACTTGATCATAAAAGTGTGTTCTGATGTTTTTATGATGATTGCAGTGTGTATGTGAAGGATGCAGGTTTGAGTGTGTCTGAAATCAGCTCAGCCCTGCTCATTTTGTCTGGCTGCCATGCTTAAAGAGCGCCAGAGGATATGGTGAAGTGTTTAGGTGTGTGTGCTGCACACACCACCCCAAAAACACACACTTCACCTAAGGGTGCCCAGTCTGTCCATAACGCTCTGCTGTTTCTGCTGTGCTCTACCGTGACCCTATCGCCCAGGTGACTGGGAGAATGCCCCGCCTCCTCTCTCTGCTGCCTCCGCCCTCCCCCATGACCTCGCTGCCCCCTCTCCTGCTGCCATCGAATCAGGCAACGGTATGAACCCTAGCTGGCCTTTTCTCATCCCTTCTTCCTTCCCGTCCCCTCGGATTGACACCATTTTTGATTTCCATTCCAAAACTCTAAACCAGCCTGCTCTCCTTCCCCTGTTCCTGCTTGAGCACTTAGGGGGCTAAGTGGGGTAAATGCTTGTATATCCAGATGTGACCCAGGTCTCAACAAGAGACTGTTCATAAATGCTATGTAAAAATAGCAAACTTGAAATTGCTTTTCAAAAGCCAGCAAGATAAGGGGATGAAAAGAGGAGGCTGCTTTCAAGTATAGTAATGTCCAGTATTTGTTTTGCTGAGCGATTCACATGCTGCTATACCTAATCTGAATGTGCAGTGCCTTGTAGAAGAATTCCTGCTTATGGTACATTCTCTCAATCATGCACTGAATTACAAATCCGTCATTGAAATTCAGTTTTATGTGTTTTTGTTTTATTTTTAAGCACTGAGAACAGATTAGTAGTGCTTGCTGGGGCAAATGCTAATGCTTTTTTAAGTATTCTGATTTTTGCTTGGCGAGTGAAAAGGCAAACAGCAACAAATTCCTATAGAGTTAAGGTGCAGCCACATTTTCTGTTGTTCGTCTAATTTCCTGGGCAAAATCTAGTCATTTCATAAGGAACGCATATGATCGTGAATTCTGTGTGAGAGTGAAAGTTTTCCCACATGCAGTGCTTGGTTTGATAGTGACCTATGTTTGAGCAGTTTACAAATTTGATCACATTCAGTGTTGGGAAGTTTACTTTGGAAATGTAATAGTTTACAGATTACAAGTTACCCTATTTAAAATGTAATAAGTAGTGTAACTATTTCAGTTACTTTTTAATGTAACTGATTACATTTGATTACTTTTTGATTAGTTTTCTACATTTATAATGAATGTTTTCAAACTGTAATCAGTTAATCAACTCTCAGACAGGTTGTAGCCTAAAGCTTTCAGCAGCAATATGGATTAATGTAATTTCCAGACATGTTGCGCTGCAAATTTAAACAAGAGACAGGGTTCCTATGGGGTTTGGAAAAGTATGGAATTTGATTGAAGTATTTTCCAGGTCTGTAAAATTATGGAAAACAAAAAGAAAGCAGAGTATGGAAAAGTATTTGCGTTTCCAGACTTTTTTATAATAGAAAATTAAGAATTTAATGAAAATAAATTTTTTGTACACAAAGTGAGATTTCATGGCAGCTGTTTAGTGATTGTCAGATACAACTGAATGTATTCAAGGTGTACGTTTTCCATTATACAAAATGTAGGTTATAAGCCTTTTGGGTTTCTTCTCACAATATTCTTAGCACCGTAATGCATAGCCTCAAAAACCTTTGCAAAAATAAAAAATATCCAGACTTTTATGTGTGCACAAGAAACCATTAAACTTAGCATACAGGACAATGCACACCCAGCCACCTATTGTGCCAAAAGCCCATTTTTTCGTGGTGTGGTTTCTTGGCCTCTAAAAAGTATGCGTTAAAGAGACCTAAGGCCTTGAAATATGGCAACATAATATGGCAACATATTGAAAACATTTTTTTTTTTTTTTTTTTTTTTTACAGTACAAGTATATTTCATAAACCCTTGAAACTTCAGCCCATTTTGTGTCATGGTCTCTATGCTGACACAAAGGATGTGTTATTTTTAAATTTTGAGCAAGTAGATATGTTATTTCATGTGCATCCATGCTTGTATTTTATTAATAGCGAGATGGCAGTGATGCACAAAGAAAACAGGTTATATAAAACTAGAAATTATAATGCATGCAAAAAAAATCCAATGTGCATATGAGTTTCTCAAGGGTACAAAAAGTTATTTCTTTATTTATTTTAGGGGCTCTGTATGTTGTCATTTCAAGAATGAAAAACTGTACAAAAAAATTTACTGAGAGGTTTGAAAATTTGAGTCTGGAAAAATATGGAAAATGTGTAGGAACCCTGAAGAGAACCAATCAAAAGCACCAGACTAGAATTGCTTAACTAGAAGGCATTTAAGTGGCAGGAGGCATCATGCACATCAAAAACAGGAAAATATTCATATGTAACCCCCTTGGTAATCGTTAACATTTTCATAAATAACTGTAAGTAAATTTTTAGCAGGTTGCAGTTACATTTAGTGTGTAATTAAATTACATAACACATTACATGTAAGTTACTTCCCAACACTGATCACATTTTACACTGAAGGAAGAACCTGAGCCATATCTCGGCACCAGGTATCACATATGGGGATGTTTTTTTTTTTATTTGGACCAGTACAATCACACAAAAACCACCCAGAACACTCTAGAAACCACATAAGAGAAATACTGCTGCTGCACAAATAACGTATATAAAATAACACATATATATAACGTACATGAAATTACATGTAGTAGATCTATACAAGTGGAGCTGGGGAGGTGGAGGGTTTCTGAAGCATACTGCAGCTGTTACAGCAAGCACTAGCCGAGTATTTGAATGTTGAGAAGCAAGCTCATTGGCTGCTGACATGAAAAGAACCAATCAGCTGTGCATTGTGAATAATGCGAACGTTGTAAACATTGGATTTAAACAGAACATGGTGAAAAACGTAGGCTAATTTCTGGTCACAGTTCAGCTGATAATCTCAATATGCTGGTAAGCAATATCAGTGCTTTGAAATAAAAACATCAGAGAATGGGAGAACTGTTGAATTGTGAGTCTAAATTCTTTAGCACGGCACTGTATACACAATGTGCACTGCTCTGTAGCTCAATATTTGGTTGGTGAAAGTTAGTGCAAATCTGAATGTCTTTCTGTGTGTTTTGTATTGATTGTGAGTGTACTTTTTTTCTACCAACAACTTTGTGTGTGTGAACCGTACTTTAATCAGAACTATATGGTTTGTTCACTGTTGAAGTGTGTGTGCATGTTTGTCTGCTCATGGGTAGTTTTTCTTTCTAATTACATCTCAGCAGAATTGTTTGATTTATTTGAGGCTTGGACACAATAACATAAACACACACACACACACTACTGATATCTATGCGTATATCACCATCTCAGAACCCATAACTGCCTCTCATCATCATCTCTTCTGTTTGTCCTATATAGATTTGTTGTAAAAGATACAATAGAATATCTGCATAAAATGATAATTTTGCGTATTTTTGGGCCAGATTTACTAAACAGGCCAAATTAGTGTTTATTTAATTTAATTAATTAATTTAATTAGTGCATATCCATAAAAGCGCAGATCGGAGGGGAAAATTCTGCGTGTGATTTCCTGACAATGCTCACACAATGCAAACAGATCATTTCCATAATGACCAGCGCAATCTACCAACAACAGCACAAATTACCACCTGCTTTAAGACATGCTTTTTTGGGCATTAAATAATGGCGCAAACAGAAGTAAATTGACATGCACAAAGGTTAATAAATCACATTGCGTGATTCATTTTAATACTCTCCTCCCATAAATTTTGCATGTGAAAGGGAAATAAAAATGCATATGTAATAAGGTCAGGCGCAAAAATAACAGTGTCCATGCTTTTTCCATACTAATTCTTTACTCTGCGTCTTTAGTAAATCCTGACAGTACTATTTTAACACCAAAAGACGGTTTGCGCTGACACAGGCTGTTGTAAAACTGGCCGTTTGTTTATTAAACTTGAAATCATCAAGTCATGAAATCAATAACATGCTGCTATCCCTTTATCATAACGTCCACATTTTTAATGCATGTTAAAAAGGGGCTTTGGACAAACATTTCCAAATTCATCCCTCCATCTTTCCATTCATATTAATGTTATGTCTGTCCCATCCATTCAATTCATCCATTCCTTTTTTCCCCTCAATTCTCTCCATCCCTTCATCCATCTCTCTGTCAGGCCATCATGGTCATCTGATCTCTATGGACAAACTAAAAGTGAACCGCCTCCTCACACACACACACTCCTCACTGGCTCGCTGTAACAGTGCTGCAGAGTTGCATCTGTCCTGTCTGCGCTGCAAAGGTAACACACACTCAGCCCGCAACAGGTGTACCATCTTATTAAAGATTCATTTGTTTTGTTTTAGATAACCAAAGAGTGTGTATGTGTGTACATGTGGCTTGCTAAGTGTTTAATGTTGTTTTTTTGCGCTGTGTAGCCTCAAGTGGTAATATTGACAGATCTGTTCTGACCAGGAAGTGCTCCTATGTCTCTCCAATGCAGTGCCCCCCAGTCCTCACAGGTCACCTTACAGAGGGTCACCGAGTCGAAGAAGAAACAATCCTGTGCCAACAGAAGAGTTCAGTGGAGCTCTCAGTGCCCCCAACACCCCCAAGGTAACAAACTCAAAAGCGCACCTTTCCTGTTCATAGAGGTCCCCTGAGGTACCTGCTGGTATTTTACCGCAACAAAACTCTGAAACTAAAACACTGATATGATGCCACATTGTGCGGCTTTTGGTTAAAATTTTCAGTTGGAGGGCAACAAGAGAAGCAATGTAAGTCTTCACTGCTTTCCTAGTGATAAGAAGAGGAGAAAACAATGGCAATACGCCTGTGGACGAATAAAACTTCCTAAAGACCTGCGTCTTTGTTCTTTCCATTTCAGCCCTGATGCCTTTGAGACTTTTATTAGACCGCAGCTACTGAAAGAGCTTACAAACGGCAGAGACAAGAAACGCTAGATGCCATCCTGGCAGGATGTAAACATGCCGACGCTTGTCATGACGCCACAGCCACTGAAGGAGTCTCTCAGCACGGATTTCACTCGATATCTAGGGGCGTTTAGATTCGTTGTGTGGAAAAACTGATGGTACAGCATTTGGTTTACCTATATGCTTGTATCCATCACCACTTGTAAGCTCATTTAGTAGCTGTGGTCCATCGTATCAGTATTTCATTTTCAGAGTTGTGTTGTGGTAAAAATAGTAATAAGTAGCGCAGTAGCTCATAGAGTAAAACCATTTCACATCATTAAAATAATGGCGCCCCCATAGTCCAAAATGTATATAAAACGATGTGAATTTTTAAAAAAACATAAATCTTTCAAAGTTTTCTACTACATATTTCAGTAAAAATACAAAATTTACGTTACATTATACCATACAAGTCTTAATACCTGAGGTTCCTTGTAAAATAGCTTTAATAAAAATGTTGAAAAATATGGTGGTATCCATTTTTTTCAGGTTTTTGTTTTCATCGTTATCAACTACTCCTCTGAATAAATTAATTTTTATTATTAATTAATTTTTATTATTAATTAATTTTTTATTCCTTAATGCAAAATTGCCATATGGCAGTATTTGTTTAATATTTAGTAAAACTACTACTTTTTGTTTAAAAAAATGGATATGTTCAGCAAGGATGCATTCAACTGATCAAAAGTGACAGGAAAGACATTCATAATGTTACAAAAAATGTCTATTTCGAACAAATGCTGTTTTTTTAAAGTTTCTATTCATCAAATAATCCTGAAAAAATTATGTATCATGGTTTCCACAAAAATGTAATGCATAACTGTGATATGAAATGTTTTTTGAACACCAAATCAGCATATTACAATGATTTATGAAAGATTATGTGACACTGAAGAGTAAAGTAATGGCTGCTGAAAATTCAGAGAATAGAACATTTTATAATATTACTGCAGAGGAAGAAAGAAAGGAAGGAAACAGTTATGTTGTCATATGGCAGCAGTGTACCATGGAGCATTATGTGTTATTTGTGTTTGTTGCAGAAGGAGAGATTGCGTAGAGAGAGGAGGACTGGCTCTCCGGCCACAGGTTCCCCAGTCAGGCGAGCTAAATCTCCGGCTGATGTTGCCCGGCGCTCTGCCTCACCTGCCACACCCAAGTAAGATGCACACACTTACCTATATTATTTTCAGTACATACATAAGATGCTGACGAAATGATCTCCGATTAATTACATTTTTATTAAATAATCTGCTGACTATAAGCATCTGAATCAGCTCTTTGTTTGCATGCTTTGAAGGTTATTGCCTAAGAGTCGTACTCAGTCACCGTGTACAGTGCGGCAGTATCCACCCTCCCCTATGAAACACAGACCTGCCACACCGGTCAATGACAGCAACAGGAAGACAGAAGACAAGCAAGCTGAGGATGTCAAAATTCAGGATCCTAAGGAGGGCAGGTCTCTCAAGGCTGAAATCCATCAAAACAAGAGCTCTAATAATGAAAGTTTAGATAAGGCACCAAAAATGGAAACAACGGTTTCCAGCACACCACCTCTAGAAAGAAGAACAATAAAGATAGAAAATCACATTAATGGGGCAAAGGAGAAGAAAAGTGTAGTTTTGGAAAACCAGCAGAAAAAGAATGAAAAGGTGGAGACCCCTGAGAAAAAACATCCCAAATCGAACGGTAATGATGTGACTCCAAACAAATGTGCAGGTGGGTCCGAAACTTACAATATACAATATTTTTGCAGTATGTCAACTATAGCTTTTATTGATCATAATTTTAATGTGTTACTGTCTTACCTTTTGGTTTACATCAATCAAGTAAATTCAGTTCAAATTATTCATAGCATTTACAAAATAATGCCAAGTAATGTACAGTACAGAAAATAATTAAGACGGTTAAGATGATTTAAAGGCTCATAAAAAAAAATCAAGTTCCAAATAAAAAAAGAGAAATAAATAAAATGAAGTAGTATAACTTTCATTAAGTATAACCTTCATAAAGCATTGAGTTCACTGGATTATAATAAATACATAAATAAATAATATAACATTTTTGAATTAAATGTTCAGGAAAAATATCTGTCATATATACTGGTGCTATGACATATATTAACTCTGACTGTGATATAAGATTTTGGTCATATTGTGTACCATACATTGGGCCCTGTTTCCACCAGGGAAATATATATTTGTTACAGTTGTAAATACAAGTTCAAATTTATTACTTTATTTGTGTAATGTATTTTTGTAAAGTTATAATTTTGTTATAATATAACTTTGAAATATTTGCTATTTGCAGTGATTACTATTTACTATTTTTCATAGTGTAACAACATCTTTTTTATTTTCAGAATTGCATGATATAAACTATAAACATTTGCGAATTATAAAATCAGAATAGCGGTATATAACCTCGCAATTGTGAAAAATAAAGTCAAAATTGCGAGATATAAACTGATTTTTTTTCCCCCTCACAAATGTGATTTTACATCTCGAAATTCAACTTTTTTCCCACAATATTGAGTTTATTTCTCACAATTCTGACTTAATAACTCGCAATGGCATGTTATAAAGTCATAACTGTGAGATATCTCACAATTCTGAGAAATAAAGTCAGAATTGTGAGATAAAAGGTCACAATTACCTTTTTTATTTTTTATTCAGTGGCTGAAATGGGCTTCCATAATACATAGCCTCCTTACTCTCATTAGTATAAAACAATTGCTATATAAATTAGGCCCTCGAGACTATAGAGATCCTGCATTGTGGTTATTGTGCTTGCTAAAGTTATTTTTTGGACTTGTTTAAACTCATTTTAACTGCAGTAACATTTATCATTTATATTTATGCTCTTCTCATTCACAGCAGCTTCATATTGTGAAAATGATTTACACTTGCTTATCATGTTTTACTCTCTCACAGATCCTTCACCTGTGAACTCTCCTGGCAAGGTGGCTGCTGGTACGACAGATGCTGAGGAGGCGTCTCGTCTGCTTGCAGAACGCAGGCGTCTAGCCAGAGTTCTGAAGGAACAGGAGGAGAAACAACGCAGGGAATTGGAGGAGCAGGAAAAGTATGCGTGTGTATGACTGACGCTGTATTTTTCTGAACTAGTGTACAAAATGTTCAGTGCTTGCTGAACGTGACGCAGATATTTATAATTGGTATGCGTTGCATAATAATGTTAACAAATGTTTTCGAATCTTGTGCTAGACATTTTAATCTGAGGTTTTCCGCCAGTTTTGAAGGTGCTTTTATGTATGTTTTTTAACTGAATTCAATTAACATTTATTTGTAAAGCACAAATTACCAAACTGCTGTACAATTATAAGAAACTAAAAGATATCTATTAAAAAGATTGAAATAAATGATCATTTAAAATTTAAAATGCATGAAAGAAAATAAATAAGTTGACTGACATTTCCTCATGAGGCTGTGTTGGTCTGTGTGTGGTTTTCAGACTAAAGAGTGAGCAGCTTAAGAAGAGGCAGCTGGAGGAAAGAGCTCGACAAGAAGAGAAGGCTCGAAAAGCTGAGGAGGAGAAGTGTAGACAAGAGCAAGAACGGAAGAAGAGAGAGCAGGAGGAGAAAAAACAAAAGGAAAAGGAGCTTCAGGCCCAGATGGAGAAAGAGGTCAGAAGATTTAAAGTGAAATTACCTGTTTCAGTCACTGGACTGAAAGGCCTTCGCTTGCAATTCAGTTTCAAACATCTGAAGAATACAAAACCCTGTTTCAAAGCCAACAAAAAACAATGACAAGTTATTTTATATGGGTTCCAACTAAAAAAAAATACATTTTCACTTAGCATTCTTTTCTTTACTACACTTTTCTAAGGCCCTGTTTACACTAGTGGGTTTTTGTTTTAAAATGGTATTTTAAAATGAAAACGATCCTCGTCTACACTGGTGTTGTCACTGCATTTCAGAAACTATATCTGCTACACAACATCTACACTACATAACTGAAAACTCCCACACTAAAAATGACCATTCAGGCTGCATACATCATCAAGGATGTTTTAATTTAAGAGAGGTAACCATAATAAACTTGATTGTTATTCCTGGGTGTGAAAATGGTCCGTGTATCTTTTGGTCATATGATTTTCTACTAGAAATAAGGAGAAATTAGAAATGGTTTGATTTTTGTTCTTTTGTTTTGCTTAAAATCTAGCTAGATTTTTCGTATTTTTGTTCATGGGTAAAAAAAAATGTGATTACGCTTTAATATTTGTTTAAAATGTTTAGTGTATCATTCGTTCACTCATTTTTTTATTTATTATTGGAAATAAAAAATTGAGAAAACAGAATTCAGCTTAAAGGAACACTCCACTTTTTTTTGAAAATAGGCTCATTTTCCAACTCCCCTAGAGTTAAACAGTTGAGTTTTACTGTTTTCGAATCCATTCAGCCGATCTCTGGGTCTGGCGGTAGCACTTTTAGCATAGCTTAGCATAGATCATTGAATCTAATTAGACCGTTAGCATCTCGCTCAAAAATGACCAAGAGTTTCGATATTCTTCCTATTTTAAACTTGACTCTTCTGTAGTTCCATCGTGTACTAAGACGGAAATGACGGAAAATGAAAAGTTACGATTTTCTAGGTTGATATGGCTAGGAACTATACTCTCATTCCGGCGTAATAATCAAGGACTTTGCTGCCGTACCATGAGTGCAGCAGATGCAATGACATTACACAACACCTGAAAATAGTCTCCCTGTGCAAGCAGGTGGTCATGTTGGTTATGTTGATGAAAGTTAGCCTATTTTCAGGCGCTGCATAATGTCATTGCGCCTGCTGCACAAGATGCTGACAGTCTAATCGGATTCAGTGATCTATGCTACATTATGCTAAAAGTGCTATTTAATTTTATTAATCAAAAAAAAACAAAAAACAAAAAAACTAATTAATTAAAACAATGAATCTTATTTGCTTTTTTTTCTGTTTTTTCTTTCGTTGTTTTTGTTGATTTGTGTTTTGTTTTAATGTTTTGTTTATATGTCATATACATGATTGTGTATACTCTTATTTTCAAAAAGAAAATCAATAAAGTATAAATCATGAAAAACAAAAAAAAAAACAATGAATCTTATACAATGTAACGTCAATTTATCAAAAGTTAAGTTATGTTTAAGGCCTATGAAATGTTTTATTTTTTCTTACCTTATGTTTTGTTGTTACCAAATTTGTTTTAGCATGTCTGTTTATTTGAATGCATAAAACAACTTTTATTTATTTCTACAACAGCCTTTTGAAATTCTGTGTTGTGTATTTAAATTTTTCTGGTTATCAAATAAAAGGCATAAATTATTCTTTTAATGAATGAAAATTACATTTTATTTTTGGCAAATAAAGGAGATGTAACCTACTATTAAAATTATTAAAAGATGGAAGAAATATTGTGTAACAAAGTTTTATTAATTTTTCAACAGTACTAGTAGTAGTACTGTAGGAACGTATATTCTACTGAATGATAGTAATATATTTCTGGCACAGTGTCTACAAGCTAAACCGAACTTTTATTTTGACGGGTTGCCGTAAATACCTTTACATTTTTGAGAGTATATGACCCTGGTTTTACTCAAATGAAACCGTAAAATGCTCACGAAGTACTCTCAGAGCAGTTCTGGAGATGTTGTTCATGCATTTTTATGACGCTTCAATGTGTGTAGACTAGGAAGGAAACCACGCGTGCTGCACCATTCATTCATAAAGAGACACGCAGAACATGCAGGATTCATATTTAAGTGGTATTTTGCGGCTTAATATTTACAGATACTAGTCCACTTACAAACATCTTAGGGCGATACAAAAACATTCGGGGCTAGAGAAAAATCTTTCGGGGCTTAAGCCCCGAATGATTAGCCCTAGCGACGCCTCTGCGCCAGACCCAGAGATCTGCTGAATGGATTTAAAAAAGGTAAAACTTAACGTTTTAACTGTAGGGGAGTTAGAAAATGAGCCTATTTTCAAAAAAGTGGAGTGTTCCTTTAAGTTTTCGTTTTTCGTTCAGGGGTAGAAAAATGAATAAACGGCTTGAATATTCGATTTCGACACATTGGCAAGAATTAAACGCCCCTTTCTGCTGATTGGTCAGCCGATGATCAAACCGTGTTTTTCTTTTGTTTCACGTGGCAGAATACTAGTTCTCTGGTGCTGCAGTTGTACGGATTCTTAATATGTTTTTTGCAACAATGTATGAATTGTTGAATGTATACAAATAACACAGTATTGATCCACTGCTGAGGTTTTTCTGTTCCTTAACCAAAACGAACCACCCGAAAATCAAACAGTTTCACATTCATTTCCTTTTAAGTAGAAAATCAAATGACCAAAAGATACACAGACCGGAAAGTACTGTCATTTCTTTTTTTGATTTGTAATTTAACAGTTAGTTTTCTTAAATGAGCCTCTGAAATAAGAAACAAATGAGCATGATGATATTGTTTACACAGTCGTCAAAGATACGCAGAGAAAATGTGGGCAGCCATGACATTGTTTTCAAAAGTCTTTATTTTGGTCCGTTTACACTGAAACACAACCCCGGAGTTTTCAAACTAAAACAGGGTCTGCAGCATTTTCGAAAGTCTCTGTTTTCCAGGATCAAAAGCGCCGGAGTAGTGTAAACGACAGATGTAACCGTAGCAAAACGGTTTCGTTTTAAAACGAAAATGCACTAGTGTAAACAGGGTCTAAATCTTCCATTTCCCCACAGGAAAAATTAAGGAATCAAATACATATGACAGTAAAATGCACTTAGTTAAACTGCTCATGTCTACCAATATCAGTCTATCTAACAGTTGATCTGTTGGTCTTTTCTGGTCTTGTCTCTCTTTGTCTGTAGACTCTTAACCATCAGTTGTGTCTGTGTGTTTAATAGAAAGAGGAGGCAGAGATTCGAGCTCAAAAGGATGCTGAGCGTCAGCGGCAGGAAAGAGAGCTTTCCAAACAGCAGGAGGAACAGGAAAGACAGCAACGAAAAAAGGTAGTACGACCAGCAGCAAACCACAGTAAGCAACTTTGCACAGATCAGCTGTTTACTACACTACCCAGTAAAAGAGGAGAAGTAAGGCATGCAGTGGAACAAAAGATTATACCATTTAGACAAATTTAACCTAACGGTAAATTTCAAACCTCACTGACTACTTCATTGTAATCACTACTTTGTAAGGGGTGAGATTAAAGTTCACCCAAAAATAAAAAAATTCTGTCATTATTACTCACCCTCATGTTGTTCCAGACCTTCGTTCATCTTCAGAGAATAAATGAAGATATTTTTGATGAAATATGAAAGCTTTCTGACCCTGCATAGACAGCAATGCAACTGACATGTTCAAGGCCCAGAAAGGTAGTTAGGACATTGATAAAATAGTCCACGAGACATCAGTGGTTCAACCTTTATTTTATGAAGTTACAAGAATATGTTTTTTTGCACTAAGGAAACAAAAATAATGACTTCAGTCTTTTTGAATTTCTTCCTTGAATTTCAGTTGAACAATTTTCCTTGAATTTTAATTGAAAATATCTTAATATATGCTGAAGATGAACAAAAGTCTTATGAGATATGAGGCTGAGTAAATGACAGGATTTTAATTTTTTTAATTAACAATTTACCAGCTATAAACGTTACATTTCATATAGTGAAGAATTTAAAAACAGAATTAAAGTCAAAACTACTTTAAATATTCATCCACTCTTACTTTTGAATCAACAGTAATAAATGTGCATTTAAAAAATATTGTCTAAAATGTGCTTAAATTGTTCTCTGCAGAGAATTGAAGAAATTATGAAGAGAACCAGGAAGAGTGATGGAGAGATGAAGGTATCAGTGAGAAATCCATCACTTTAACTTAATAACTTTTTTGTGTCTTCATTGATCTGAATACAATATATGTACTACACTGTACAGTTTTTGCTCATCACAAAAAAATAATCAGTTAAATTTAGCAAAGCATTGTGTCTTTGAGACAAATACCCACATGGATTACCATCCATGTGGATGTGACATAGATACCCCTTTTTGTGGCAAGTAAACAAAGTAGAGTGGAAATAATTGCTCTGAAACGTAAAGTAACAGAATGACCTAATATTCACACAGAGAGAGGACAGCCCAGAGCCATTATCTCCTGTGTCCCACCCTGTTTCTCCTCCAGGTAGGACTCAACCCTGCTATTTCTCACACTCACTGTCACACCAAACATTGTTGAAGTGTTAGCAACTACATTTTAAATCATTACTGTTGCCTGTTTTGTAAATGCCTCTAACAGTGTTCACTACTGAGAGTCGTAGTCAGTTTCAGACTGTTCTCCCCCTAGAGGCAAATGTGTATTTACCACTAATGTATCAGCAGCCTGCTGGTATTTTTCCATCGCTGCAGTATCTACAGCAGCGGCGGGAGAGGGCAGCAGGGGATTGTATTTTCTGTCATAGGTTGTGTTCAAGGTGATCTATTCAAAGACTGCACTGACTATATTTAGTCTGCTCTGCTTTACATTGCTGTCATTTGTGTGGTTTTGGACTGTATTAGGTGTTTTAGAAAGATGTGTTCATGACATGATTAATTATAATGACTGACAAACTACCAGAATAACTAGTATACAGTGCAGTTCAGTTGTTGAACATGACTCAGGTATTTTATAATGAGCATGTGTTGCACAACAAATAATAACAAATGTTTTGTAGTCTTGCTGTATACACACACACACACACACACACACATGTTGTGTTTCCATGTTTTATGGGGACATTCTATAGGCGTAATGTTTTTTTCCTCACAGGAGACTGTGCACACTTTTACTTTCTCAAAAAAACTCATTCTGCATGGTTATAAGCCTGTTTCCTCATGGGGACCTAAAAAATGTCCCCACAAGGTCAAAATTTACTGGTATTACTATACTTGTGGGGACATTTGGTCCCCATAACGTGATAAATACCAGGTACACACACATACACACTACCAGTCAAAAGATTTTGAACAGTGAGATTTTTTTTTTTTAAATATTTTCAAAGAAATCTCTTCTGCTCACCAAGCCTGCATTTATTTGATCCGAAGTACAGCAAACTTTGTTACTATTTATTTTCTATTTGAATTTATTTTAATATATTTTGAATAGTTAAAAAAAAAAAAAAAAAAAAAAAAAAATATNTATTTGAATTTATTTTAATATATTTTGAATAGTTAAAAAAAAAAAAAAAAAAAAAAAAAATATATATATATATATATATATATTTTTTTTTTTATATATATATATATATATATAAATTCCTGTGATTTCCATGCTGCATTTTTAGCTTTATTATTCCAGTCACATGATCCTTCATAAATCATTTTAATACTCTGATTTGCTGCTCAAAAAACATTATCATTATTATTATGATGATTAAGTTAAGAAGAACAGAATTTATCTAAAATAGACATCTTTTGTAATATTATAAATGCCCTTATAAATATTATAGATGACTCTAAGCTTTTGCAAATAAGCATATTATAATTATTTCTGAAGCATCATGTGACACTGAAGACTGGAGTAATGATGCTGAAAATGCTTTGATCACAGGAATAAATTACATTTTAAAATGTATTCAAATAGAAAACAGTTACTTTAAATAGTAAAAATATTTTACAATTTTTAAATAGTAAAAATACTTCAGATTTTTACTGTTTTTGCTGTATTTTGGATCAAACAAATGCAGGCTTGGAGAGTAGAAAAGATTTGTTTTTAAAAACATTAAAAATCTTACTGTTCAAAAACTTGCCTTGGACATCTGTTAAAAAGTTGCAGACTAATATCAGTTTGCAGATATTATTCACTATTATAACAGGTTTCAACACATCTTTTCTTCTCAGGTGGTAACCATTTGACCTCAAGTGCTGAAGTCAAATCTCAGCCCAACCCCATTCAGACAACCTCTGTGCACGGTGCAACCAACAAACAGGAGAGTCCAGGGAAAAGACCAGAGAATGGCTGTGCGAATGACCAGATAAAGTCGCCTGCTCACATGGCCTCAAAAAACCCCTCCTTGAATGGCCAAGTGATCATTAACTCTACTGCAGTGAAAACACAAGAGAAAGGAAAGGTAAGTGAAGAGAATGCCAAGACTATTAGACAAGAGAATGAACATGTGAAGACCCAAAGTTTACAAGTGAAGGAGGAGAGCAAGCGAGAAGACACATCAGCAGCAAAAGTGCAGGTAACACCGCTGAAGAGCTCACCTGAAAACACAGTAGCAAATATTAAGAGTACAGTGACGACAGACAGTAAACCCCAAGTTTCCACCCAAGTGAAACCACCTGCAAATATCCCCACTAACAACCTGACCAATGGAAAAAGCCAAACTATCACTCAGGTGGCCAAACAGCAGGCCAATAACCAAGTGAAAACACCTGATTCTGTACAAATGAATGGACAGGCCACAGCTCAGGGACCCAAGAAGGATATCACTGTGAAGAAATCAGACACCCCTCATGCCAAAGGACAGGGGAGCTCAACAGTAGCTGTCCCACAAGCAAAGACTGTCACTCAGGCTGGTGGGCATATGATAACACAGGTGAAATCAAAGGAGGGAGGGAACGACAACTTACCCTCTTCCTTGACCACATTGCCAGAGTCAAAAACCCCTCTGCCTCTTATTCATCTGGAGACTTTGGAGGGGAAGAGTGGAGCGGGAGAGGACTCTGCAGATGAAGTGCAGTACATGGAGGTTAGGTGAGTTTGACACAGTGACTGTGTCAACATATCCTGTACACTGGACTGCCCTACACCGACCAGGTAGGAACTGCATCACAGTAAAACAAAAGGTTAAAAAAAAAAATAGAAAAATAGAATAAAATGCATTTTTGATTTTTATTTACACAAACTAATACTTGATCTGCAGCAACCTATCATCTCCTATATTACTATATGTAATGCAGTCATGATTGAGACCTGGTGTATAGACAAACTTTGAACAAGACAGTGTATTTATATACCAAAATAATTAAGAACAGAAAAAGTATAAAAGCACACAAATGTAAATGTAAATAAAATAAGCATAAGAATATATATAAATATTACAGAATATATGTGTTACACAGTAAATGTAAATTACATAATACATTCATATTATAAATATATAAATCCCATATTCAATCGATTTTGAGAAAAATATTTCGCAATTTATTGAGCAGTTCTCCAATGTAAAAATTTACTTCATAACGTACATTTTTGTATAGTTGGTATCTTTAGAATGCAATTCATTATTCTAAATAGAAATTGCCCCATTATCAACATTTAGGGGGTATGAGGCCCAACTAGAGTACCTCAAATTTACAAATATCGTTGTCTTCTTTGTTTTTTTTTTTGTATTCTCAGCCCTGTTTCAAAGGAGGAGTTAATTTCCATCCCAGAATTCTCCCCGGTGAACTCTCCCCAGCAGAATGGAACGAATAACATGCGTGCTCTTGAGGACCTGTTGGATCTGACAGGACAAGTAGCTTATCCCAGACTCTCTCCTGCTGCCAGCCTGGGTGACTGCAACAAGAATCTGATAGAGGGGGTCTGTAGCCCTGGATCAGACTCTAAACTCATCCCCAACAACTCTCCATCCTCTGACAAACACCACTTACAATAAGGTACATGGTCGGTTGCGCATAATTTGCATACTTTTACATGCAAATTAGATGGCTGATATGATTACTCCAATCTTACGGGTCACATGATCCTTCAGAAATCATTCTAATATACTGATTTAATATACTGTGCTCAAGAAACATTTCTTCTTATTATCAATGTTGAAGACAGTTGTGCTTCTCAGTACATTTGTAGAAACGGCGATACACTATTTTCAGGATACTTTGATGAATAGAATGTTCAAAAGAAAGGAACAGTTCACCCAAGAAAGAAAATACTGTCATTACTCACCCTCATGTCGTTCCAAACCCGTAAGACTTTTGTTCATCTTAGGAACACAAAGTTAAGTAGGGCTGTCAGTTGAATGCGTTAACTAAATTGATTAGTTATGAAAAAATAATGCAATTAAAATATTTTAACGCAGTTCATGCACTGGCCCCACCCCCAGACCTGTACATCATCTTATACTTCATATAGTTGACTGTTGACAAATGTGATGCAGGCGACAACTCCGCAAATGCAGTTATGCCCTAAAATTCAAGATATTGGTGCAAAAATAAAGCCCCTGTATGTGTTTTATCTTATATTTATTCAGTTCACATATCACACAATATCACACGGACAGCAAGAGCAATATTACGCGAGTGCTGATTTTGTCCCGATCTGTCACAAGCTTAAATGTGATTTTATACAACAGTTCAGTAAATAAGAAGTTGATATTGTGTTATATTTTAAACGTAATATTATGTGTGTTTCCTAAATTTTGCAGAGAACATATTACCTTTAAAACCATAGCAGAATTGTTGCGTGTCTCTGACAATACAGCAGTGTTTAGTTTTTTAATGAATCCGTGTTTTGAACGAATCGTGTAAACCAATGATTCAAAAGTCCATTTTTAAAGAGAGCCATTTACTGAATTCCTGAATGAATCAGCCATTTGAACGAATTGAATGAATAAATGAACGACTCATAAAGACATTTTTTGTCCTCCACCTTTTGGCAGATTTAGTTTCTTATTTAGAGTATCATTTCAGTAAAAAAATAAAAAAATAAATAAGTAAAAATAAAAACATTAAAGAGATCAGCAAAAAAATGTCAATTCTGTCATCATTTCTCACCCTCATGTCGTTTTAAACATTTTTTGTGGAGCATGAAAGAAGGTATTTTTAAGACTGTTGGTAACAAAGCTGTTTTGGTTACCAATAACTTTCAAGTTGTGAACAAAAAATACTGAGATGCTGCTTAAATTGTCTTCTTTTATGTTCCATAGTTTATGTTAGCCCGTTCTAGCCTAAATGTTTATGTGTAATAAATTCTGCAAAATGTTGAATCAAATATTTATTTCTAAAGCTACAATTCATAATGTCTACTTGATACTTTCTCATTTAACATTTAAAAATAGGTTTAAAAAATCTTTTGTGGGTATTTTCATAGTCAGATTTATTTTGCGATTAATTAATTGACACATCATGTAATTATTTAGATTAAAAATTTTACTGACAGCCCTAAAATTAAGATATTTTTGATCAAATCTGAGAGCCTGAAATCCTGACCCTGCATAGACACCAACTCAACTACCGCATTTAAGGCCCAAAAAGGAAGTGAGAACATTGTTAAAATAGTCCATGTGACATCAGTAGTTCAACCATAATTTTATGAAGCTACAAGAATACTTTTTGTGTGCAAAGAAAACAAATTACAACTTTATTCAACAATTTCTTCTCTTCCATGTCAGTCCTCGATGCATGTTCACAAGAATATCATGACACTTACGTGTGGTGCTGCTGACGCAGGAGTTGGCATTCTGATGTAGAAAAAGAGGAAGATGCATATTGTACATAAAACAGTCATTATAAACATGTCTAAAGATTTGGACAGAGAGGATGACAAACCAGAATATATAGACAATGAATATACAGAATATACAGACAATGTCCTTTGATGGACGTTCTACATCAAAACACTGGCTCCTGCGTCAGCAGCACCGCCACACAAATGTGTTGTGGTAAGCCTGACACGAAAGAGAAGAAATTGTTGAATAAAGCAATTATTTTTGTTTCCTTTGTGTACAAAAAGTATTCTTGTAGCTTCATAAAATTAAGCTTGAACCACTGATGTCACACGGACTATTTTAATGCTGTCCTTACTTAAGTTTTTGGGCCTGTTGTGTTGCTGTCTGTGTAGGGTCAGTAAGATCTCAGATTTTTTTATCTTGTTTGTGTTCAGAAGATGAACAAAGGTCTTGTAGGTTTGGAACATGAGGGTGAGTAATTGAAGAGATAGTTCATCCAAAAATTAAAACTAGCCCATTATTTACTAGGGGTGTAACGATACTTGTATTCATACTGAACCATCACGGTACAGACATCTCGGTTCGGTGCATGAGGCCTTACAACGAGCACAGGCAATTCACCCTCCATCCAGAAGGGAGCACTCGCAGTAATGCAACGCTGTTTTATAACCGTCAGTAGAAGAACAGCGAATGCCAGGAGTTGCGCACCTCAAAAAAAAACAAAGCCCACTAGACTGTTCTGATTCTGAACACGTCTTTCACTGACAAAGGAGTATAACGTTACTTTAAAGGCTTGCGCACTCTGTTTATGAAATGGAGCTTTGTGCGCTTGTATCCTACCTCTCTCATTCGGCACAAATCCAAATATTCCATAATATTATATTTCCATATTTGCGATGTATCTAAATGCTAAACTATTATTTGTTATGTAGATACAGGCTTTGTATGTCAGTCGCATTCCAACAGTGACAAAATGAGGCGGGCACGCTGATGTTTAGTTCACTGTATTTTATTTTGATAAAAGTGACGCTACCAACTGCGCTGTCAAGACAGCAGTGCTGCAAGCCTGGAACTTATGTTTAGTATGTGTGTGCTGGCGCGATTACTTCAACTGTTGCCTTATACCAGCAAAACCAACTTAAAACACTGTCATTTATTGTCTTATTTGATGTCTTACCTGCCATTTGAGTTTCCTCTCTGTCACAAAAACAACATTATAATATAACATTATAATTTGATATAATATTTGGTATTTTCACATCTAGGTGGAAAAAAAATAATCTGTACCACAGTCTGTTCAAAATGAATGAAAAGAAACTTAGCATAGCAGATTTGTAGTTTTTTTCCTGTACTGAAATCGTATCGAACCGTAACCCCCGAACCGAGGTACGTACTGAACCGTGACATCTGTGTACCGTTAAACCCCTATTATCTACTCACCCTCAAGATTTGGCTGTTCCAAGCTTTATAATGGCAATGGGCGAGTGTTTCTTTTCAGCAGTCCAAAACAAGCCCAATAAAGTGCATCCATACATAGTAAACAGTGCCTCACACGACTTTTTGTAACAAAATATTCCATATTTAAAACGTAATAATCATTTTAATCTAGCTTTCGCTACCGTTGTGCATGGAAGTCGTTCCGGGCAGACGACGTAGGACGTTGGCGTTGCGCTTGTGCCGCTCAGAAGTGACGAACACAGATGCGAAGTGGAGAGAGCAAAACAAAACAACAGACACAAATTAGAAGTGCAAAACGAGGATTTGTAAAGACAAATGTCTGAGGATTTCAATATAAGCCAAGAGGAGACTGGTTTTCCTTTGCTAAAGTAAGGAAACTTGCTTCCTTTGCTTCTGTGAACAAACAGTTTTCATGAGACATCTGCCCGGAGCAGCTTCCATATACAACAGTTAGCGCAAGCTAGAGAAAAGTGATTTATTAAGTTTTAAATATGGATGTTTTTCTTACAAAAACACATCGATTCGCTACAGGAGGCTTTTATTCAACCTTCGGAGCTGTGTGAGGCACTTCTTATTATGGATGAATGCACTTTATTGGACTTATTTTGGACTGTTGAAGAGAAACACCTTAAAGAACCTTTGACTGAATGGTTCTTTGTGAAACCAAAAATGTTTCTTCTATGGCAACCTTTTAAAGGACCTTTATTTTTAAGAGTGTAGTAAGTCCAAATAGATAAAAAAAAAAAAAATTTATGATTTGTCATCATAAACATATGTTTCTATTCATTTGCCAGGTAATGTGACAGACTACACTGGCACAGCTGACTGCAATAGGATAACAACTCATCTCTTTTAACAGAAAAAAGAAAGAAAGTGGAAAAGAAGGAAGAAAATACTGCTGGGCATGAGTGTGAAATTTGTCTGTCTAGTTTTAATGTTGTCCTCACTGCAAATGATGTCCTTCTGCCTTTAATCTTTACAGCACAAAAACCAAGTGTATTGAAGCCGTTGTTTAGTATTATGGACAGACTTTAATTTAAGTGTGAAATGTTCACTAGACGTGCGTGTTGTGTGTATGTTTATATACGTACAGATGTGGATGGCCAAAATTGCTGGTAGGAGGGTTTGGACATAATACTTTGATATATATCTTATGCCAGAGTTCAACATTTTCCAACGGCATCGTCATCACTGGATAGAGACAGAACACTGATTGGTTACTCTTATATTTTAGGAAGCATAACTGTATGAAATAATAAATAGTGTGAAATATTAACTCTTTGTAGTTAGAAATACATGATAAAGGGTTTCTTTGCCAGTCGACTCTGTCATTGGTAACAGTATTATTATGAACTGTTTTGTTGAGTAACTGCTGTATATTTTAAGCTCAACTAACATTGCATCACACTGTATTGAACCCCCAGTTTGCTATGAAATGCTTGTACCGCAGGACATTAGCACATTAGAGAAACATGACCATCAGTGAATACAGCATGTATATTATTAAAAAAAAGAATTAATGGCAGTAAGCCCATTTTAAAGCCCTAGTTTACCAGTAATTAACTCAGTATTAGTGTCATATTCTTCCTCCGGTGTCATCACTGTGCTTAACAATGTAGTTTCAGTCTCAGAAGTTCTTTTGACAAATGTAAACCAGTTCTGTTGGAGTCCTGACTTTATTCCTTAACACTAAAGAATGAAAGTGTTGTGTTCCAGACCAAAAACCCATTGGTGTGCTTTTACTTACCTGAACACTTCCGTAAACTGTGGGTGTTGCAGGTATATGGACGTTTGGAGCGGATGGGTATGAGAGTTTTGACAGCTTTCTTGTGTAATTGTTCTATATAGTGTGGATGCACAAAAAATGGTTACTTGAAAAACTGTTTAATTAGCCTGCAGGGAACTTCTAAACTTCTCCAAGTGTCTCAGCTTCAATCTCTAAATACAGTACAGCAGTGACTTCAAGTTGTGATTACTGTAGATGATGTGCATGGTGGCATGAGCATCAAGCCATAATTATACGCCTAGAAATAAACCAATAAACTGTCTTTACCAGCTCATGTGTCTTCTGTGTTTGATGGAATGGTCAGTTTTGTTATAGTCTTCAATAACTTAGAATCCTAAAAATGAACAGATTTATGTACACTAATAATTCATTTGTAGTGGCAAGAAGTTAAGATAAGACTTCAGACTAAACACAGTAACAAAGTTGAGATGACAGCCACGGCATCTAAATCTGCTCTGTCCAGGCATCAGCTCTTGGCCAATGGTATCACAGTTCCGTTGGTTTCTCTCCTCTGGTTTGCTACAATTAATTTTTACTCCTCCTGGTATACTTAATAATTGTGGACTTATTTCACCCTTCCCTTGGATGCACGTGTCCTCAGAGGCCATTCATCAAACTTGTCTGTGCCATCCCTGATAAATTCTTGGGAATTCCTACGCTGTTCAATGGAAAGTACCCAGGAAAGTACCCAGGACTCACAGTCTGTATTAAGTACAGCAAAAATAACGGTTTGCTATTTGAATTAATTTTAAAATGTAATTTATTCCTGTGATCAAAGCTACGTTTTCAGCATCATTACTCCAGTCTTCAGTGTCACATGATCCTTCAGAAATCATTCTAATATGCCGATTTACTGTTCAAGAAACATTTATTATTATTATTAATATTTAAAACAGTTAAGTACATTTTTTCTGGATTCTTTGATAACCAGAAATATCCAAAGATCAGCATTTACCTGAAATAAAAAGCTTTCGTAATGTTATTATACGCTATATCATTCAAAAGCTTATAGAAATGAATTTTATTTAGCAAGGATGCTTTAAACTGATCAAAAGTGATGATAAAAGACATTCAATGTTACAAAAGATTTATTTCAGATAAATGCTGTTCTTCTGAACTTTCTATTCATCTAAGGAACCTGGAAAAAAAATCTACTTAGCTGTTTTCAACATCATAATATTAATAAATGTTTCTGAGCAGATTAAAATAATATTAGAATAGAATAGAATATTAAAATGATTTCTGAAGGATCATGTGATGGAGTAATGATGCTAAAAAATTCAGCTTTGAAATCACAGGAAGAAATTACATTTAAAATCTAACAGTTATTTTAAACAGTAAAAATATTTCAAAATTGTACTGTTTTTGCTGTACTTTGGATCAAATAAATGCAAGCTTGTTGAGCAAAAGAGACTTCTTTAAAAAAAAAAAAGATCTTTTGACTGGTTGTGTAGATTCAATTCTGGAATGCAGAAAAATCATACGTGAAACAAGCTACGAAACCTCTGAGAATTTATTTTTTCCTCCACAATTGTTGTTTATGTAAGAATATGATACATTGAACAGTTTGAAATCAAAGAAACATGCAAATCTAACATTAAATAAACATTCAGAGGAATTACTGGAAAATTCCATGAATTGTGTTAACACACAACATATTTTTCTTAACTGTTTCTTTTTTACCAACAGACAGCAAAGTTCTGTCAAACGTGATATGATCAAGTCTTAAATGGCTGTGCACATTTTAAGTTCCCTACTGGCTAAGTTGCCTGTACAGCTGAATAATCAAGAGCTGGATCTCAGCATCACCAGTATTAATGTCTATGGCCTTTAGAAAGAAATCCAGAGCTTCCTGCTTCTTCCCTTCTGCCAAACACTGTTTCCCAGACAGGACCAGCATCTCATAGGTGTTCTCAGAGGGTTTAGCAGCAGACACATCACTGCTTGTGGAGCTAACAGGAAGAATGTGCGTTTCCGAAGGGAATGTTTTAGGGGCACACTGGTCCATCATTTCATTAGAGTCTAGTTCAACATCAGCAGTAGATTCAAGCATGGCACTGTGCCATTCATCTTGCTCCTGGATTTCCCCTGAATCTACGCTTGCTTCCACCTCTTCACGCTCCTCGTGACTTTCAGACTCTTCCGTGTTTAAAGTCTCTCCACTGGGCTCCTCTTCTTCCACCGCTGATTCATCTGCATAGGTTTCATTGGCTTCAGATGTTTCATAGGAATTGGTTCTGTCTTTGTTTGCCTCCTCTTCTTCCACATGACTTTCACTGGTTTCTGATCTCTCATAGGATTTGGTTTGGTCTCCACTTGGCTCCTCTTCTTCCACCGCAGATTCATCTGCATACGTTTCACCGACTTCAGATGTCTCAAAGGATTTGGTTTGGTCTCCACTGGGCTCCTCTTCTTCCACCACCGATTCATCTGCATGGCTTTCACTGGCTTCCGATATCTCATACGATTTGGTTTTATCTTCTGACTCCTCATCAGACTCATTGTCTAGCATGGACACAATGAAGGACCTTCTTGACGCGACAGAAGTGTTCAAGCTGCGCCTGAGCCGGCCGCCGTCGGTCAAAGTGGATTTTGGTGTTGAAGTGCCCAGCCTGCTGAGGCCATCAACCAATGGACTGCTTGTTAAACATGGCTTCTCCGTCTCCTCCTCCTCTTTTTCATCTTCTTCATCAGTGTCAGCGATGACCTGTCTTTTCTTTTTCCGAACTGAATGCACAAAGGAGTCCTCCGCAGGTGTGTTCGGCGCTGAACTGATCGTCAGAAGAGATTCATGCTTGCTGAGGATCTCACTCTTGTTACAGTTACTGATTTCACCATCTTGTCTGCTTTCATGGAAACTTCCTTCTTCCATCCTGTCTCCACTAACGTCCATCTGAAGCTGAAACCCAGGACTTTCCTCTGCTAGAGACTCCTCCTCTTCATGAACTTCCTCTTCTTCAACCGAGAACATATCTGCACTGTCCTCCAGCTGCAAGTTGAAGTTTCCCTGAAGCATTTCCACCTCTGCTTTAAAAGACTGTCCCTCTGTGGCCTCATGTGGAGATTGGGGTGACGAAAGCACTGTTGAATTGGGGTTGTCCATATGAACCTCTTTGTTATCAACAGAATCGGACATAGAAAGTTCTTCCAATTTTGGAAACTGGTGAGGAGGACTTGGTAAGCAGTGCACAGAGTTTTGTTTCTCTGATGCTCCATTATCGCAAATCTCATCCTCCTCATCCAAACTGTCATCCAGCGTGATCACGGCGTTAGCTAGCTTGTCAGCAACTGGGCTAACATGCACATTACTTTCTTCAGCAGACCAAGGAGATTTGTTTTTCACTTGCTCTTCATCATCTACAATTTGCACTTCTTCACTTACAACTTCCACCTCCACGTCCTCAACTGGTGTGAAGTTCTGCTCATCTTCCTCTAGCTCTGGCTCATCGAAACTGTAATGTGTCAGGTCCACTGTCACAGGCTCATTTTTGTTACGTGGAGGGGCCGGGCGGTCTCTGCCGGCAGTTTTTGGCTGCCCTGTTTGCCTGAGCCAAGCTGGTTCAGTGTTCTGAGCCACGCTGTCCATGAGCTGGCCGTGCAGTTCTGATTCTGCCTGCATGAGCTCTTGTGCTTTCTGGACACGTGTTTGTATGTAATGATGTGACTCTGCATCCTCTGGGTCGTCTTCGTCGACCGCCACCTCTTTAGTGAACATGAGGTCGTGATCGGAGATGCCGAACATCTCCATGGAGTGAAGGCGAGCGATGTGGTGGTCCAGGCTGGTGTCAGACCGGCGGTTGTGTGAGTGCATCGCCTGGAGCTGCTGCTGAGTGGTGGACGAGCGCGTGTCTTCGAGTTTAAACAGCTCACGGAGCTCCTGCTTGCTGAAGTAACGGAAAGGGTTCTTTTTATCGCCAGTTGTCTGCCGGATGAGAGAATCTTTAAACACCTGCAGATATAGGAAAGAAATAAAAACAACAACAACAGTATGTTAATAATACAATTTTTTAAAAAGGGAATGCCAGGTATTAGAGGGGTCATATGATGTGACTTCATGTTTTCCTTTGTCTTTGAAGTGTTCCAAGCTGTTTGTGCATATGTAAGATCTATAAAGTTGCAAAGATTAAAGTCTCAAACCCAAAGAGATATTCTTTATAAAAGTTAAGACTCAGCCACGCCTTCCTAAAATGGCTCATTCAAACGACCTAGCGATCTGCCAGGACCTTGCTTGCTAATCTGCGAATGGCGCTCCAAAGTGGCTACACTTGCGATCAGAGGTCGAAAAAGCAAAGTAACCCTATAATATTTGTGATGAGCTAAACATGTTGCAATAGATGCGTCACCACCGATATGACATAGCATTTTAATTTAACAGATCGTTAAAGATCACAAACACGATTTAAATTCCAATCTTGATTCTCTTCCTAAATTACAATGATTCAATTACAAGAGTATGTAAATGCCTCATTTATGCCTAACATTTCCGTCACACGCTTGATGTATTCGGCCAATCACAATGCACTGAAAAGCTGGCTAATCAGAGCACACCACGCTTTGTCAAAGTCAATGTGTTTCAGAAAGGCGGGGCAAAGAGGAGCAACAATAAATTACAGTATGGGGAAAATAATGTTTTTCCATGCTAAAGTGGAGAGAGCAAAGATGTGGGACTTTAGAAAGTTTTATTTGTCCACACGCATCTTACCATTCTTTCTTATCACTAGGAAAGCAGTGAAGATTTACATGCCCTTCAACTGAAAATTACAACCAAAAGCTGCACAATGTGGTATCGTATCAGTGTTTTATTTTCTAAGTTGTGTTGCAGTAAAAATAGCAACAGGTAGCGCCAATAGCTCAGAGAGTGCAACCATTTTACATAATTGAAATAATACCTTGCTTGTTGTTAGTTTATAGTCTTTGTACATCCTTTTCAATGTGATTTTTTGCCTGGATAGCTAAACAGCAGCCGCCCTAACTCTTTTTAAACCTTGAAAACTACATGGTGAAGCAAATGTTGTTCAGAATCAAGTTAAGATTTTTATTTACCTGTCTGCGGTAGATCTTCTCTTCCACAGTGCCACAGGTGATGAGTCGGTAGATGATGACATTTTCAGTTTGGCCAATTCTGTAGGCACGGTCCACAGCCTGAGCATCTGTCGCGGGGTTCCAACTGGGGTCAAAGATCACGACACGATTCGCTGCAGTTAGCGTGATGCCGACTCCACCCACCTGAGTGGTGAGAAGGAAGATTGTGTAGCGTTTGTCTGTCTGGAACAGCTTGATACGCTTCTCCCTTTCTGCCAGTTGCGTCACTGTGCCATCCAGGCGCAGCAAGCGAAAGTTTCTGTTACGCAGGACGCGCTCCACGATGTCTAACATCTTCCTCGAGAGGGAGAAGATCAGGGTCCGATGGCCCTCTTCACGAAGACACTCCATTAGAGACACTAGAAACTGCAGCTTCCCTGACTCTGCAACCAAAGTGTCATCTGAAAGTTTATCAATCTGACTAACAGCCGACTCACTCTCATCGTCTGGCTGGATGGAGTCAGAGATGGAACCTTGCTCCAGGCCTAGCTGAACCACAGCTCGATTAGGCAGGAGTCTAGGATGGTCACAGAGCTTCTTCAACACCGTAAGCTCTGCCAGCGGCGACCTGGTAGTCATCAGCAACTCCTTAATATGGTCCAATGAGATGAACTGGTTATAAATCTCCTCCTGCACCGAGCTGAGGTACGTCCACACGATGAAATCGTTCTTTCGCGTCAGTGTTGGCATCTCTAGGCCTTCGCCAGCATTTGGACATCTGTTCTCCTGGTCTTCCTCGTTTTCATAGCCTTCTTCACGTTTTTGCTTTTTGTGCTGAACATCTGCTTTGGTCCGCCTGAGAAAATAAGGCTTGATGATGTCCATCAAGTTCTGAGAAATCCTCAATCCAAGTGCCTTCTCTCCAGGAGTGGCGTCTTTCTCCCTTGCACGTGTGATTGGATTCTCATATTCGGTTTTGAACGTTTTAGAGGTTCCAAGCAGTGACCCCTGGCAAGCGAAGTCAAACAGCGCCCACATCTCTCGTAGGTTATTCTGAACCGGAGTGCCCGTCAGTAGCACACGGTGTCTAGCGGGGATAGCATGAGCGCTTTTAGCCGTTTTAGTGGATGAGGTTTTGATTTTGTGGGCCTCGTCCAGAATGACGTAGTCCCATTTGAATTCACGTTGGTCATATGATGCAAGCTGCTCAAAGTTGTTGATGAGCATCTGGTATGTGGTAATGATGACTCCTCCCTTGCGCTGGATTCGCTCCAGGTTCCTGTTTCGCTCAGCTTTGCTGCAGCCGTGAAACTCTTTCACTCTCATGCCAGGGGTCCACTTGGCAAACTCACGTACCCAGTTCTTTATGAGCGAGGTAGGCATGACTAACAGGGTATGATTGGCCAGCTCTGCATCGTACATCCCTGACAAAAACGAAATGACCTGAATGGTTTTGCCGAGGCCCATGTCGTCAGCCAGTATTCCTCCTTTCCTTCCGTCTCGGTGGAGACTGTACAGGAACGCCACACCCTCTTTCTGATGGTCATACAGTTTGTCGTAGAGCCCTTTATAAAGCATCAATCCACTTTTATTTACATTCACAAACTCCTCCTCCTCCTCCTCATCTTCTTCCTCATCTCTCTTAATGAGATCCTGTATGGCCTGGATCCGTTTCTTCTGCTTGTCACTCGGCTGCAGCTGGTAAGCCAGCTGAAACAGCTCAAGGGCACGATGCAGATCGCCACTCATGGCAGCCTCCTTCCCCTCCTGCCGGTACCTGCAAAAATAATAATAAAAAAACAAAACAAACAAAAAAAAAAACAAAACTGTTAAATAGGGAAAAAAAAACAAAAACAAAAAAAAAATACACCCTACAGATGAGGTCATAAGTTTACAAACACCTTGCAGAATCTGCAAAATGGTAATTATTTTACCAAAATAAGAGGGATCATACAAAATGTATGTAATTTTTTAAATTTAGTACTGACCTGAATAAGACATTTCACATATAAGATGTTCACATATAATTTACATATATATAATTTTGAGATCCATCTTTTCACACTGAGGACAACTGAGGGACTCATGCAACTATTACAGAAGGTTCGAAGACTCACGGATGCTTCAGAAGGAAAAACAATGCATTCAGGGGTGTAAAGTTTTGAACAGAATGAAGATGTGTACATTTTTCTTCTTTTGTCTAAATATCATCTTTTTCCTTTAGTACTACCCTTTAGAAGCTGCTGAAGATACTTACATGTTTCCCAGAAGACAAAGTAAGTTACATTTACCCTGATCTTCAAATTTAAAGAGCTAAAATTCGGCTCTTAATGCATTGTGTTTCCTTCTAGAGCATCACTGAGTGTTTGAACCTTCTGTAATAGTTGTCCCTCAGTTGTCCTTAGTGTGAAGAGATGAATCTCAAAATCGTACAGTCATTGTTAGGAAGTGTTCAAATACACAAACATGTTGAAAAACCAAAACATTTGTGGGACCTGAAGGATTTTTCTGAAGAACAGCAGACAGTTTAACTGTTCAGGACAAACAAGAGACTCATGAACAACTATCACTAAACAACAACAACAACACTGCTGTGGAACATTTAGGCAACAACACAGTATTAAGAATGCAGCCTATGTAAACTTTTAAACAGCGTAATTTTTATAAATTAAACTATTATTTTCTCTTGTGGACTATATTTTGCCAATTTAAACAGACATGAACTGTTTACCAAAGATGTTAAGTTGTAGAAAAAAAATGTTTTTTACATCAGGTCAGGGCAAGTAGTCAGACCTGTTTTACATGAAATGTACACACTTAATTATTTACAATATTTATTGACCAAAACAACATTCTTTCTGTTGCCTTACATTTCAGCTGTTTTATAATTGCTTTGCTGAAAAAGTTCATAATAAATTATATTCTGGCAGCCTACCTTAAATAATGTAACAACATGTCCTGCTATTGTCTATGAACTGTATCTTTTTATTATGGCTAATTAAGGATGAAATATATAATTAATGTTCTATAGACACAACTTTAAGCAAACCTTTATAAACCCTATATATATCTGAATTAAAACGCCATATAACAAAATATATATAAAATAGATATAAATACATGATACAAGAATTAAAAATATGTTGTTTTAGACAAAGTACAACCGGACGTGACATGACATCTACCTAATAACTTTCCAGCTGAAAGATGTGAAAGTACAGAAGCATCCTTAAGACAACATACAACAATAAAGAACAAAAAGTATAAAATATTAACAGCAACACTGAATCAAATGCTGTTATTTTGAGCGAGGTATTTAAAAGCATCACGTTAAATGCCATCAATTCAATGCGGACAGTAAAATACATATTCTGGCTGGTGACACTTGTCAACAGAGATTAGATCTGCATTTACTGTATTTACCTCTCGTATCTGTCCATCTTCTCTGTGTCTAAAGACAGATAGCTGCAAGAGAAACGCACTATTAAAACATGTTCTCTATACGCAATAACAACAGTAGTTTTAGGTCAGAATCAAAGCTCAAAGTTTTATTAATGAAAGCTGTGAGCGGCACAGATGCGATGGTTTGATTACTTACCCCTCTAACTTGTCCGTAATTTCTTCAATTTTACTGCTCTGCATATCTGCGTTTATTTTTAGGGATTTTCATCGAAAAACGGCATGTATCTAAACACCTCGATTGCGGAAGCAGCTTTGAACAACTTTTGTTCGCGCGCAGCTCTCACCCAATCGCTTGCTGCGCTTTCGCGCATGCGCATAGTGTTGCCGCGTTTGAACGGTGGAGTTTGCTTTCGTTTGGTAGCGAGCAGAAGCTTCTTGAAGCTTTTAAGATTTTCACCCAGATTAAGCGGTTAGGGACACGTTAGGGACACCCACCTGGTCGATCCAAATAAAGTGCAGAAAAATATTGTGAGAAGTGTGCCCGTCAAATTGTGCACTACCTGGTTAAAGAGGCTTGCAAATTAAAATATACAAGTAACGCGTTACGTAATCAGATTACTTTTTCTCAAATAACTAAAGTAATGCATTTCTTTTGTAATTTACAAAAAAATGAGTTACTTTTTCAAATAAGTAACGCCAGTTACTTTGTTTTCACATTTATTGACTGAAGTCTTCTCTCCCTATCTTGAGAGAAATCAGAAGTACAGATGCCTTGTGTGCTCTGTGTAAACATGACGTTACTGTAGTTCTAGATTAAATGTGAATTAATTCACTTCACTCACAAAAAACAGATTCAGTATTCATCAAAATGAATTAAAATGACGCAAACGTGCAATAATTAAATATGTTAAATAACACAAATAGGCCTATGTAGTTAATCCCGATTTATTAACCAATGTCTTTGATGCTGTAATTTGATGATCCAGTTCAACCGCACTAATAAGCAAAAATGACTTTAAAATACTTTTAAATAACGTGTGCTTCATTGGTTTTTTATTGCTGAAGAGTGTTGAACTTTTTTCTCATGCGTTCTACTGTACAGACATGCATTTACTTTTCCTTCAGCCTGAGACTTATTCATTTCACTTTTTGGTGTGAAAGTGCTTTTACATTTTCTAAAAAACAGAACTTTTTATTTTAAAACAAACAAGCAAGCCCTGCCCAGATTTAAAAAGTAATGTGAAAGGAACGCAAAAGTAACGTAACACGTTCCGTTTCATAAAAAGTAACAAAGTAACGTAATTAGTTGCTTTAAGGGAGTAATGCAATATTGTAATGCATTACTTTTAAAAGTAACTTTCCCCAACACTGTACACTAATATAGTAACCACGATAAAATAAATACCTTTAAGTTTTTATGCTCAGTGTAGTTTCATAATTTTTAATAATTTTGTAACTTGGGCAATGCTTTTGTTGAACAGAGGGAAATAGGGAGTTAGGCCTATTTAGACTGGAAAAAAGAGGTTGAAAGTGATTAAATGTGGACTGGACAGAAGGTAGTGGAAGTGGGAGTTTAAAAACAATATTCTTGCACTGTCTTAAGGCTCGATTCTGCCAACAGTTAACCCTTTCTCGAAGCACTGCAACCAAACGAGGCGTCGAACGTCACCAGTGACGTCATTTCACTAAAACGATACAAGCCTCCGTACGAAACTCCATCGGGAGGAACTGACATTCTCGATACAAGCTTTAAAGCCTCGGGATCAGGCGTAACAACACTAGGAGTTGCCTCCTCTGACTAATGCGCTAAAACGCTCGGAAAAGCACATTTTCTAATACAAATGGAAAAATCTAGCTATATTTCATACTTGCAAAAACATGTCTGTCAACGTAAACGCTTAACACCAGGACTGTAGAATTGTTAACTTGCTCATATGAACCTCTAAAACAATCCCCTGCTGCAGTCATTAGAGGGCAGTAAGTACTGCACTGCAGGTGCTACTGTTGCATACATATGTAGCAATCAACGTAAACAAATCGTCTAAAGATACATATAGTTTGTCAGTAGTTGCCTCTAGACGAGTGTGGAGGTCTGTATGGAATCAGGCTGATCTGTCTACAGACTTTGTGTCCTTATGCTTGTGTCATAGCTTCCTTCATTTTCTAAAAGTAATGCGTTTGGCCAGAAATGTTGAGAATACAAGACTGATATCACGGTGATTTTGAAGCTAGAAAAGAAGTTAGTTATATAGTTATCTGAAGAATTGCAGGAATGGTAACCGAGTCATAAACTTCCTCATTTCCAAAACAGCTCTATGCGTATGCGTGTGCGTGCGCGTGCGTGTTTTTAATAAATACCCTGTAGTGCAGTAGGGCTTGGTTAGCACAGATTTGTCTGCACGCAGGTAACTTCACGATCTTCTTTTCTCTGTTAATATCATCCTAATGTGTAGCACAGTTTTATCCAATAGCACTAACAGTGGTTGTGGTAATGAGGGTGATTATACAACATAACCTTTGAATTTTCAATAAGATACATTGTTTTGTGTGTGTGAGCATGTAGTTGTTTCTTAATCACTAACTCTTAAATTAGTTAAATATAGTTAAAATTTATACACCAGCTCTTTATTTTTATTTGACCAAATATGTATTTGATCTGCTATTAAATGCACCTTTATTCCTCTAATATTCACATAACAGTATGAATGTCTATTTCTGCATGTGCACATTTTTGTAAACACATAGATTGAGAGAGACCATGTGTATTTTTTAATGTGCATGCTTTTGCACTCCAGTTAGATGGGCAATAATGTTTGAGTTATTTTCTTGGTTTCATGAAGAACACAGATCTGTGCTTACTTCCCATACTTAACCGCAGTGAAGAAGAGCATTATTGTGTGTCCTGAAAAGACTATTGTTACTATTGCTGCCTCTGAAATCTTTCAAAGGTTGTGTGTTTCTGAGCTGGGAAGGTTTTAGAAATGCTGTGCATCAGGTTTTGCGGCTTTAATCCATTTGTTACTGTAAATTAGTTTGAGGCGGAAGAGGTGTTTATTTTTAAAATTAAGGTTACAGTCATACATCAGAGTTGACAAGATCTTTGTATTAGACAATACATTATATTCACAATACATTATATTTCCTAGGTTGTCGTTTTTTGAAAGTAATGAGTCTAAACTGGGTCAGAAATGTCCTTATTTTTAACTCAAAACTAATTATAATGTTTCTAAATCATATTTTTAAAAAAAGAAAGAAAAGAAAAGTGGAACAAATTTCAGTTTAGTAAGCAAATGTCAAGATGGTTTGGAGCTGTGCCAAAAAAAAAGATCTGATTGCCCTGTGTTTCATAGATGTTTTCTTTTCAATATATTAAAGATACTACACACAAAAAGGTTTGTTTTGTTTTTATTGGTTTGTAGTGGTTGCTTCAATAGTTAATTTATTCATGTCTTCTGCTTTCTTCATAGGTGCACACAACATAATCCCAAAACATGGCCTTAAAGGTAAATTGTGTGTCTGTGAACGTGGTGTCTTCGATAAATATTCTGTTCTATCAAGTTCCTGCTGAATATATGTTAACGTTTAAATGTTTGGAGTCAGTAAGAAAAAAAATGTATCTTAAGGCTATATTTATTTGATTAAAAATACAGTAAAACATTCATATTGTGAAATATGAATACACTTTAATGTAATATTTAATAAAAGTGTTTACTATTTTTATTTATTTAAAAAAAATATTCAGTGGCAAAGTTCTAATATTGTGATATGCTGATTTGGTGCTCATTATCAATGCAGAAAACATTTCGTTTTGAAAAATAAATCTTTTTAAACATTAGAAATGTCTTTAATGTCACATTTGATCAGTTTAATGCATACTTGCTGATTAAAAATACTGATTTCCCTACTGACCCCAAACCTTTGAACAGTGGTGTATTTATTTATTATTTTCATCAACAGTTGTTTGTATGTAATGGTTAAATGTCTTCTAGCAGGAGGATCTGTTGCGAGATATGCAGAAGTGTTTTATCAACCTGAAAGCTGAAGAGGATAAAAAAGAGACAGTAAATTGGAGAGAACGGTGTGTGCATAAAAAAAAAAAACAGTGTTGGATAATGTTATTTTGGTGTGTGTGCTTGCATGAGCCTTCAGTGAAGAAGAAATGAGAATTATTTTGTTGTCTCTAATAATATTAATTTGTTCATGTTAGTGAGGACAGTATTGATATCCAATGTACAGACTTTCCTGATTTCTCAGAGGATTTCCGTCAGATTGTTAAAGCCGGCTGGCTAGAGAAAACTCCTCCGAAAGGGTAAGAAACAACTGTGACATATATGTCTTCTACAGCCTTTCTGACATCCTGTGGTTTTGTTTGTATTTTTATTATTTGTAAGTGTTTTAATACTTGTGTTTGCATTTTCAGTGGGAAGATTTATCAGCGGCGATGGGTGCAGCTGGATTCTGAATATTTGAGATATTTTCAATCCATAAAGGTAATGGAAATAAATAAATGGGTCAGAATTTCTTCTTTCCCTACATCCATTCTGTAATCTTGTGAGAAAATATCTTAATCAAAAAGAGATTTAAAATATCTCATAATCTTGAACTACAAAGATTGTTAAGATTCTTCTATTCAGATTAAATCAGTTTGACCATATTTCCTAATTCACTAGACACTAGTTTCCTTCCAGAATTACTATAAAAAGTCCTGTCGTGTTTAGATTTGCTTGAAGGAAGTTAAGTATTTACTGTACAAACATAAGTAAAACAATGATCGGAATGAAGAGAGGGGTTATGACCAACACGAAAATCAAAGAGGGATGAAAACTGGAATGTATTTCTGCTTTTTTTTTCGCTTTATCAAAGTTTAAATCAGACTAGCACATTTTTGCCATTTAGCAAGTCATTCAATTGCCTGATATTCAGTTTAGGCAAATGTGGCACTTGTTTGGATGTTAAAAATGGAAAAACAAGCAGAGATATACAATCTCTCTGAGATAATAATCAAAATAATAATAGCAATAATAATACTTTAAACCACTGCCAGTCCTTTGAAATCCAATCTATGATTTATTATCAAAATCATCATTACTACTGAATGACCTCTTTAAATTTTGGCTAATACAGATTATCCAATAATTATATCAAGTCAGATAACCATTAAATGGTCAATATTAAACTTTATTAATTTTTTTTTTTTTGCTGTTTTGTTTAAATAAAAAAAACACTATAAATAAGCTGTCATTTTAAACATTGCAGGTGAATATAGGCACCAGAACATTATAATGTACAGTATGAAGAATTGATATTCATTTTGAGGTTTGCTAAATATAAACATTTAACTGTGTTTACAAATGATTAGGGGTTTCAAAAATGTACTTTAAGAGAGTGTTACATGACAACAAAAGTAATTGGGGATAATAAGGGGACAAATAAATTTCCAAATCTACTGTATGTATGCCTTCCAAATATACTATATGTGTCCCTTTTTGTTTTTGTATTTATTTGTTGTCTATAGTGTTTATAGTTTGCAGTGGATCATTGTTCGCTGTGTGATCTTTATGATTCTTTATTGTCCTGTTTACTGTTGTCCTGTGAAACAGCATTTCGTTCCACTGTGACTGGAACGAAAACATGAAAAATGTCTCTCTCCCTGTAACAGGAAGTATACTCTAAAAGGATGGTGTCTCTGGGATCTGTTGATAAGGTGGTCAGTGTCGGAGACTTGAGATTTGAGCTCCACAGTCAGAGCCGGACTTTCCTGTTCCGGGCGGAAAGCACTCGTGCGTATTTGTCCATCTGTTTTCTCCTGACCTGTCAGAATGTCTACTACACATCTTTGTTTTTACATTCAGACTGTGAATGATTTGCATACATTTTTATTGTATGTGTATTTTTTTTATTTGCAGAGGAAAGAAATGACTGGGTGTGCTGTATTGAAAAGATTCTGAGTGATCGCAAACAAAATCTGGAGCCCCGGAATCTGTTCTTTCGGAACGGAAGTGTGAATATTAGTTACGAGGGCTACATGGAGATGTTGTCACCACGCACCAAAGTCTACACACTTATTAGCAAGGACAAACTGTTCCTCTTCAGGAGCCATGAGGTGTGAGTCTGAGTGTGAATAGATGCCTTTCTAAATGTGTTTGTGTGTATATTTGATTGATTACTTGTGTTTGTGTTGTGTATAGGAATATTTTCAGGGTGTAGGCATCACTGATATAGACATGCGAATGGCCAATGTGAGAGATGGAGAAAACAAGCGCTCTTTCACACTCACCACTCCATACAGAGCATTCAGGTAAACACTGGAGCTTTTCACATTTGGCACAAACTGGAAGGCACTTGTTCAGCAGTGTTATTTTTGTAATATTTATTTACTATTATAGCGTTTATTAATATTTTGAATTAGCTTTTATTTATTTTATTTTAATTTTTTGTATTTTTATATTAGTTATAGTAATTTTAAGTTTTTCATTTAACATTTATATTTTAAATTCTGCTTTATTTCAATTAGTGAACACAATTTTTAATAGTTTTAGGTTTAGTTAACAATAATAACAGTATTGTAAAGCTCTAATCACAGTGTTTGTATACATTTTGATTATTTTTTTATAGTGTCAATTCACATACCATTCAGACAGTCTCTTCCTGTTTAAGTGGGCAGCTCTAGGCTCATATTTTAGGCTTTATATTTTGAATAAATGCTGTTTTTTAAACTTTTTATTCATCAAAGAATCCTGAAAAAGTATCACAGGTTCCAAAAAAATATTTGCCAGCAAAATTGTTGCCAACATAGATAATTCTAATAATAAATCAGCATATTAGAATGATATGTAATGGCTGATGAAAATTCAGCTTTGCATCACAGGAATATATTATATTTTAAAGTATATTAAAATTGAAACATTGTAATAACGTTTTGCAATATTACGTTTTTTTCTGTATTTTTTATCAAATAAATGCAGCCTTGATGAGAATTAGAGATGTCTTTAAAAAAAACTTTACAACTTCTACTGATCCCAAACTTTTGAAAAGCAGTGTACATACTTACTGAAGGTCTGTCAGGGCTTAAAGGATGGCATAGGTCAACCTGACGTACTTGACAAAGCAAAATAGTAGGGCTGCCCTCGAATAAAGTTTTTATCTGGTCCACTAGTAGTCATTCATTTTAAGCATTAGTCGACTATTTCCCGCACGTTTATTAATAAACCATATAAATCATTGATTTAAATAATAAAAGCTTGCCACAGTGCACCTGCAGATATAATAATGAATGTGTCAGGGAAAAACAGATCGGAGACCTTATTAAAGTTTTAATAAATTATTGATAAACTAGTGCTTTCTTTGTTTTTGACTTAAGAAATGAAGTCGGCGACACTGACTCGTCATCTCTGCAGTAGTGATGCGCCTGTATGCATGTTTCATACGGATTACATAATTTTCTGTTTGAATTGGTTAATTTAAAAGTAGACATTTCACCCTCTCTATATATATTTTTCATGTCTGTAAGGCAAGTATACATAGAGTTTTGAAGTTTACAGATTCAAGAGATGTATTACTTTATCTGTATGACCAAAAATGACGGAGTATTTTAAGAGCAAGTGACGGCACTGACGCCTCTGTCATGCATTGAGCGTGCTACTGTTCAGTTTTCACACTCCGCACAGACATTTCAATAGGGCGATTTTTTTTTTTTTTTTTTTTTTTTAATCTAAGGTTAACATTAGATTGAGCTGTCAAAGTTGTTACTACTTACAGATTTTAGATAATAAGCCATATTTGAGGTCAATGAATGATAGGTGAGTGTTTCGATGTCCTGCCCAATGTATTGTATTACCATATAGACCAGCCATTAACAATCTGTCTGTCACGGACTGCGTGATTTCGCCACTCCCTTTGGAATTTTTTTTCTGCGCCTAATAAAATTTTGGCAACCAAGCCTCTTCTCGTCGACTACTGGTTAGTCGTCTATTAGGGGGCAGCCCTACAAAATAGATAATAAACTTAATAATAAAACTGTAAACTACCTGACTGCATTCATGAAAAACACATGCACAAGTTTCTGCATTTGTATGTTTTGCTCTCTTCTCTCTCTCTCTCTCTCTCTCTCTATGCAGTTTTATGGTGGATTCAGAAAGTGAGAAGCAGAGATGGTGTGAGGTGCTTACTGATTGTGTGAGTCGGGCTCTGTCCTGTGAAGGGTTGTGTGAGAGCATTTGGCGTGTGCCATCGAACCGTTTGTGCGCGGATTGCAGCTCTTCGATGCCGGAGTGGGCTTCAATCAACCTGTGTGTTCTGCTGTGTGAAAAGTGTGCAGGTACATTCAAACACCTACACAAATATTAACAAATGACAGCTGTTGAAAGTACTGTATGTGGGCTTATAAATATGTACACGTTTGTGTTAAAAGGTGCACACAGAAGTCTGGGCCAGAATGTGTCAAAGGTTCGCAGTCTGAAGCTGGATGAACGAGTGTGGACTGATGACCTCATCAGGGTAGAATGAATATGATGCATTCAGCCACAGTTACATCTGAGTTATATTCATGCTTTGCAATTGCTATTGTGGCCTTCTCTTTCAGGATGATGGATGAGAATATCATTATGTGTTGCCAGGTTTTTCTGCTGCTGGGTAACGGCAAAGCAAATCAGTTCTGGGGTGCAAATATTCCTCCGAGTGAGAGTCTCTGTTCCAGCGCGAACAGCGAGAAACGTCTTGAACACATCACAGCAAAATACAAAGACGGAAAATATCGCAAATACCACACACTCTATGGCCAGCAGGAGGCGCTCAACAGTGTTAGTCAAATCAATACAAATGCCAAACAAATAACAGAAAATGCTAATCAAATGAAGGTTTTTCTTTCATGTTTGGTTGCTCTGGGTTTCCTAGGCTCTGTGTTCAGCGGTGCAGTCTGGTGATTTGTTGGAGACTCTCTCGCTGCTGAATTGTGGGGCGGATATCAACAGCAACACTGGTATCCCAGAACTCCCTACTCCACTATCTCTGGCCAAACGCAGTGGCCAAACAGTACAAGCAGAGCTGCTTATGCAGAACTTGAGCACAGGTGCACAAATAAATATACAAAACCATAATGTACATGTTTTTAGATACAACGGTTCACACTCATCTTGATTTGATGTTCATCAGAGTCGTTTACACGAGTGGATAAAGATGTGTCCATTCGATCTCAGTGTGGCTATCTTTTCAAGACCGCCTCATCAGCTCGGCCAATCACAGATCACAAATCCAAAGCAGGTATGTGGAGTCCCTGTGGCTTCTTTGATCAAATAAATTGCTGTATGATGATTGGCTATTGAATGTGAATGATATTAGGTTTTGTGTGTTTGTGAGAACGTGTTTGACTTCCAAAAAGACCTAAAAGGCTAAAATTACACTTTTATATCATCAAAATCAAATTTTATCTGGTATTTGAGATAAAACATCCATTGTACTGTGCAAGAACATGGATTAATATTAAAATTTGGATCTTACCACTATATATATATATACAGTTGAAGTCAAAAGTTTACATACACCTTGCAGAATCTGCAAAATGTTAATTATTTTACCAAAATAAGAGGGATGCTTGCATATAGTCCATAAGAGAACATAATAGTTGAATTTATAAAAATTACCCTGTTCAAAAGTTTACAAACACTTGATACACTAATACTGTGTTGTTACCTGAATGATCCACAGCTGTGTTTTTTTTGTTTAGTGATAGTGGTTCATGTGTCCCTTGTTTGTCCTGAACAGTTAAACTGCCTGCTGTTCTTGATAAAAATCCTTCAGGTCCCACAAATTCTTTGGTTTTTCAGCATTTTTGTGTATTTGAACCATTTCTAACAATGACTGTATGATTTTGAGATTTATCTTTTCACACTGAGGACAACTGAGGGACTCATATGCAACTATTATAGAAGGTTCAAACGCTCACTGATGCTTCAGAAGGAAAAATGATGCATTAAGAGCTGGGAGGTGAAAAGTTTTGGAATTTGAAGATCAGGGAAAATGTAACTTATTTTGTCTTCTGGGGAACATGTAAGCATCTTCTGTAGCTTCGAAAGGGCAGTACTAAATGAAACAAATATATATGATATTTAGGCAAAATAAGACACATCCTACACATCCTAATTCCGTTCAAAAGTTTACACGCTTGGCTCTTAATGCATTGTTTTTCCTTCTGAAGCATCAGTGATCATTTGAATTTTTATGTAATAGTTGCATATGAGCCCCTTAGTTGTCCTCAGTGTAAAAAGATGGATCTCAAAATCACACAATCACTGTTGAAAAGGGTTCAAATACACAAGAATGCTGAAAAAACACAGAATTTGTGGGACCTGAAGGATTTTTCTGAAGAACAGTGGTCAGTTTAACTGTTCAGGACAAACAAGGGACTCATGAACAACTACCACTAAACAAAAAAACACAGCTGTGGATCAATCAGGTAACAACACAGTATTTAGAATCAAGTATCTTCTTATTTTGGTAAAATAATTAACGTTTTGCAGATTCTATATATATACACATACAACCGAATATTTTGACAATATATAGTTGATATTTCTAAAACAGTTATTTTTGCTTTTTGAAAGCAAAGGCACCAAAATAAATGTGGAAAAGATATTTAAATAATTATAAATATAAAATTATAAAACTTCATAATTGTAGAATAAACACAATTTTAAATTTGTTTAAACTTCTGTAATTGCATTTAAATTATATGACCCTTAAAACTGTTTTTGGAAATGGTAAAATGTCATGCTATCTGTGTTTTAGGCTTTTAGCTGTGAGTTAATCTACAAGTTTTCATGGCAAATTCAAATATTTTTAAATTACAAATGAATCAGTAACAATAAACATATATGTTGTGTTGGAGTACCTTGTGTCTTTACGTTTATGAACCCTATTGTGGTGAATATTGTAGATTTCACTCAGCGTTGGTGTTCTCTTAATGATGGAATGTTCAGCTACTTTAAGAGTGAACAGAGTCACAATAAGTGTGGTGGCATGAAGACCAGTGAAATCATCTGCCTGTCTGTCAACAGCCCAGGGAAACATGGGTAATAAACTCTTAAATCCAGAACTACATTAGTTCTGTTAATGCCATATTTACCATGTCGTCTCTAATTGGCTGGCAGCTATGAACACACATTTGAGATGTACTCCGAGGAGGGGAGAGTCTACCTATTTGGATCTGATGATAGCAGCATTGTGAAAACCTGGATCCGAACTATTGCCATGGTGATGAACAGTTGCTCATTTAAAGGTTTTTAAAGTGGACCACAAGGGGGTGCTAAGATATCAGTTTTGACATTACAGGAATAAATAGCATTTTAAAATCTATTCAAATAGAAATTGGAATAATATTTTACTGTAATGATATATTATAATATTACTATATTAATATACTTTGTAATATTACAGTTTTACTCTATTTTTTAGCAAATACATTTGTGAATGTAAGAAACTTGTTTCAAAAACATAAAACCAAAAAAAAAATGTTTTTTTATTTCTATTTTGAACTAAAATTTTTAGTTTACCCAAAAATGAAAATTCTGTCCTCATGTTGTCCCAAACCCGTAAGACCTTTGTTCATCTTCAAAACACAAGTTAAGATATTTTAATGAAATACGAGAGCTTTCTGACCCTGCATAGACAGTAATGCAGCTACCACATTCAAGGCCCAGAAAGGTAGTAAGAACATCATTTAACAATTTCTTCTCTTCCATGTTAGTCTTTGCCACACATTCAAGTGGATCAGAAGCAGTGGAAAAGCTTCATAAAATTAAGGTTGAACCACTCATGTCACGTGGACTATTTTATCAATGTCCATACCACCTTTCTAGGCCTTGAACGTGGTAGTTGTGTGGCTGTCTATGCAGGGTCCGAAAGCTCTCGGATTTCATCAAAAATATCTTAATTTGTGTTCTGAAGATGAATGATGGTCTTACAGGTTTGAAACGCCATGAGGGTGTGTAATCAATGACAGAGTTTTCATTTTTGGGTAAACTATCCCTTTAATATATTGGAGTTGGAGACAAATTAACTCATCCACTTCTCTTCCTTCCCTTTCTTCCTTCCATTTAGGCTGTGCTGCCTCCTGCACTGTTTGATGTGTGTGGAACCTGTGAACGTCTGGGTCGCTTGCGCTGCACTGAGGGCAACCATGGCATTGGTTGGTTTTGCCTGAGTGGCTTCAAACTGCAGGTGTTACTGGAAGACAATGTACAAACAATCGACCTCCGCAAGTTAGTCACTCTCAGTGAGTTACAGCTCATACTCAAAAGTCATATGCTAATCTGAGACAGTATGAAAATGTGGGTGTCTGTGTAAATTTACTCTGAGTGCGTATGTGTCCGTAGATCTCTCTGACAGTGCTGGCTCCATGGTACTTGTGTGGAGAGGTGGTCCTCTGCATTTGCTGGCTGACCGCAGGCCTCATTTTGTGGGCTGGCAGACCTTCATTCAGCAGAAATCCGGTGCTGGAGATCAGTCACTATCACGACAGCAACTCACTGAAGTGGGTGTCCCTGTGACTGTTGATCGTTGCCTGGACCATATAACACGTAACGGTATACAAACACATATTCAAATTACAGAAGAATGCACAAACATTCTGTTATAGAAATTTGCTACAGTGTTGTTGCCACAATATTGTTATGCAGTTGAGGTGTTCTGAGTGTTTTTTTTTTTATGTTGACGTGGTTACTGTGGTGTTCTAGGTGATTGTTAGGGCAGTCAACCTTTTCATTTTATTTACTAGCTATTGGCAGCTATTGTACTCTATTTATTTATTTGTACTAATTAATTGCTAGATACAAGTCTCTTTCTTCATAGTGCCATCAATTAAATCACACCTCTCAAAATGTAATGATTTTCTCTTAAAAGTAAGGAAGTAAAGTGGAAATTTCCAAAATGAATGCCAAAATACAAAAATAATGTCAGATTTATTTCTTTCAGGACTGATGTCATCAGGAATCTACCGAAAGAGTGGTATTAATTCTCGTGTGACCAAACTGCTGGAGAGGTTTCAAAATGATGCACGAAGTGTAACAATGCTTGAGTCAGACTATTCTGTGGACGACTTAGCTAACACGCTGAAACGATTTCTCAGGGAGGTCAAAGATGGAGTGTTTAATGGACAAGAAAACAGCGACAGCTGGCTTAGAGCAGCAGGTAAATAAAATTGGAGTAATGTGAGATGAGATATTTAATACTACATAGAAAGCGGGAGTAGTTGAACACTATTGTAGCAAGTTTTTTAACTCTCCGCAGGTCTGGAGAACAGAGGTGAGAAGGTTCATAGATACCGGATTCTCCTTTCAAACCTCCCAGAAGTTAACAGAGAAACACTCAAAGCACTCATACACCACCTGGTTTGGTATGTTAAGTCATGTGACCTGCTCAGCTGTCTAATAAAAGCTACAACGTACTATACAAACCACTATAGAACACTACACTCTTAAAAAATAAAGGTTCCAAAAGGGTGTTTTTGCTGATGCCATAGAAGAACCATTTTTGGTTCCCCAAAGAACCTTTCAGTGAACAGTTCTTAAAAGAACCATTTTAAAAATCTAAAGAACCTTTTTTGACTATAAAGAATCTTTTCTACATTTGAAAAGTTCCATGGATGTTCAAGGTTCTTCATGGAACCATCAATGCCAATAAAGAACCTTTATTTTTAAGAGTGTACACCTTCTTTTGCAACAACGAACCTTTTGTAAAACAGAAGGGTTCTTCAGATGTTAAAGGTTCTTTATGGAACCATTTAGACAAAAAAGGTTCTTCTATGGTATCATCAAGCACCTTTATTTTTAAGAGTGTAGCTGACCTCTGTCCTCAATAATTTTCTTTCTGATGACCATTAAGCACCTAGAGTTAAAAAGTCTAGTTTAAATATTTCTGGTACTCCATTGATTTGAATTGATCTGTTCAAAGCAGAAGCAGTATGTAGTTATTGTTATTAGTACATCCAAAAACTTGACTTGAAATGTCTGCCTTGTCAGTGTTCAGCACCTGTCTGATGAGAATCAGATGACTATACGAAACCTTGGTATCGTATTCGGTCCAACACTTTTTCAGACTGATGGAAAAGATGTCACAGGATCTCAGGTGGTGGAGGAACTGATCCAAAACTACTGCAGCATTTTTAATGTGAGTCTGTCTTTAATATCGGTACTAACTGTACTCAGTTAAATCTTCAAAACTAATTATTAGCTAAACCTGCGGTGTCCTGCAGAGTTTAGATCCAGCTTGCCTCAACACACCTGCTGGAAAGTTTCTAGAATGCCTAGTAAGAGCTTGATTAGCTGGTATATATATCATTATTAAAAGTTTATATGCCACTTTGATAAACCAATAATAACCACTTTGATAAACCAATAATAGAGCTGCTGGACAGATTTTGCGGTAAAAATTTAATACATACTTTATTCACCTGTGTATGTCACATCAGCAATTCATGGGGAATCATCGGTTGAAATAACAAACAAACAAGAAACACATTGTTTATTTTTCCATCTTTCTTGTGTTCATGTGTACACTGGTCGCTCAAACCACATTAATTTGTGGAGAGGTGCAGGGATAAAGTGCAATCAAAACTTCTTCCCCAAGTCTCATGCAGTTTTATGTTTTAATTGTGAGAGGACCCTAAGTTACATAGTGTGACTTTAAAGTATATTGAAATTTGATTCATGCTGACATATCCACCTTATTTTTCAACGCGGAAGTGCACTGTTTTCTGTGAATGTACGAGACTTCCGGTTTATTAGCCACTGTAGGGACATGATGAGAAGAATAAGTAGTAAAAGTAAACGATAAACGGTAAAACTGTTTGCATTACAAACCAGTGTGCTCATAATTAAGTACATTAAAATAATATGGTAAGACACACCAGTTTGCAATATCAAGCAGCAAAACAAGCTGTTTTGTACAGCTATAAATAGCTGGAAGCAGATGAGACCGGAATCCGCTCTTATGGGATAAATAAGGTGGATAGGTTGCCAACTGATGCACTTATGAATAATACATATTAATTTAGAATGCTGGTCAAATGCTGTCGATAAATTGTTGATAAAAATGATGACTGAGGTAAAGCTTCTGTTGCAGGTCTCAGAGTCTGACCTTCAGAGGCAGCTAAATTTGACATCTGAAATCCTGAATAAACACAAGGCCCAGGTCAGAGGACATGGACATTTACAATATTATGTTAAGAGCTTTTTTTAAATGCTGTTTTGCCATACATAATGAAATATCTAAAGAACTTCTCATGTTAAATTCCTGGCTTTGACATTACTGAATAGTTCAGTAATGCTGAAAAATTGATTTGTTTAGCTGGTATTTGACATTAACGGCTGGCTTTGTTATATTTCAGAGGCCCTTAAGTCGAACTCCATCCAGCACCATTTGTGCTGTTTACCTAGAGAAGACAGATGAGGATGCGGAGGTGCTTGTTCAGGTGGATATTTAATTTATGCACTTCCGTATTTTACTTTGGACATCTCCTCAGTGTAAGATCTTTGTAGATGAAGATTTTCTTTGTGTGTACTGTGTGTGTTAGATTTCAGCAGATATGACAGTACTTAAGTTGGTTTCTGTGGTTTTGGAGCTTAAAGGAATTCAGCAGGCCAATGAAGAGTTCTGGAGCTGCTATGAAGTTCTAGAGAAAGGGGATATGGGTGAGTTTTCATCCTATTCTAAAAGTGGCATTGATCAATAATGCAAATAAAATATGCAATAAGAATAACCTTGCCTGTTTTTTTAATTTCCCGATTAATTTATTCAATCTAAGTGTCATTTTGATATGCTTTATTAGCGCTGCTTTAGTTCTATGTTAACAGACAACAGCTACCCATTTCAAAAGTAAACTTCAAAATGTACATTTCAGGATGTTCATATAATGGACTGATATGGTGCCCCGAGTTTGAACTTCCAAAATGCAGTTTAAATGCGGCTTCGAACAATCCCAAATGCGTTTGTAAACTATCCCAGCCGAGGAAGTAGGGTCTTATCTAGCGAAACGATCGATTATTTTCACAAAAAGAATACAATTTATACACTTTTTAATGTCAAACGCTCGTCTTGTCTTACTCTCCCTGAACCCTGTGTATTCTGGCTCAAGACAGTTAGGGTATGTCAAAAAACAGATCGTATTTTCTCCCTCAACTTAAAAATCATCCTATATCGCTGTTTTACCTTTTTTGTTAAGTGTGTTTGATGGTCTTTGCATGTTCACTTTGCAAAGATTGTGTCAGTACTTCTGCAGCGATGTAGGATGATTTTGAAATGATTTTTGAAGTTGAGGGAGAAAATACAATTGGAGTTTTTCGACATACCATAACTATCTTGACCCAGAATACACAGATTAAGATTACATTAATTTACATTTAACCAGTTTAATGTGGAGTGGCACTGAAATGTAGTGCTTCGTTTGTGTGTTTTTGACCTACACTGTACATGATGTGAGAACAGTTAGCTATTTAGGTTTGCTTCCTGATGCTTAAGCAAATTTTGCTTGAGCACATGAAAATAAAGCAATAAGCCCCAAGAGGCCATGGTTTACACTGAATTTATAAAAGCTAAGGGACGTTGTTAGACACAAGGCTATGCGCTGTTAGGCACGACCCCTCAGCTTTTATAAATTCACTGTAAACCACGGCTTCACGGGGCGTATTGCTTTTATAAAATGGTTATTCCATATACGTAGTAAGGTTTCACAAAATAAAACAAAGCAAATAAAGTGTAAAGATATTAATAAAAACATTATTCTTCCGCCAAACAATGTAGTTCCTCAGAAGCAGTTGTGGTTGCAACAAAGTGGTTGCCAAGCAACACACAGACGTAAACAACAACAGCTTAGAACACGGCTCAACCAATCAGAATCAAGGACCGGAACTATCCGTTTTATAATTGTAATTGAATGAGAGTCTGACAACCATAAAATGAACATAGAATAATAAAATAAATTCCATTGCCTATACTCTCATAATACCTGGAATCAATGTTACAGGTAGCCCAGGTACATCGTTTTATCATTTTTGTAGCATAAACACCATCAAACCAATGAGCTGCAAATCTTCCAGTGTTTCTCTGTGACGCTGAAACTTAAAGATGTCAGAGTTCCGCAGGCTTACCGATAGGTCAGTTGTATTACTCACCCACCGCGGCACCTCCCCCACCATGAAATAATCTGCTCAGCCAGGGTTGCCAGGTCTGCCTGACAAAACTAACCCATGCCAGCCAAAAACAGCCCCAATGTACGGTCAGAAATTCAAAAAAAAAAAAGTCCCTGAATGTGGTGTATGTGACTGTTTGATGTACTCAATGATTAAGAAATTCAGTTGGTTGAATGTCTTCATTCTATTCTGATTTGTTTTATAATAGAGAGAACTCTGCATTACCAGGAAAGAGTGCTGCCAATCTATTTCTCTCTTAGTTGTCAGTCTCACCTGCTGATCAAGAGGAATCACTTTATCTTCAGCATCATGAGGTACCTGGGTATGTTTCATCACACAAACACCAATGCAAAAATATCTAAAAATATATATAAACATATAAAATATACCTGTAAATTCTCATTTGTAATATTAGTCTATCTGTTTGCAATCAGAAATTTTAAACGGATTTTGATATTGTAGCTTCTGAAATACTTTTTAAGAACACATTTAAATTTTTTAAAGAAATTCACTTATTGGCACTTATTAGCCATACAGATTTGGCTCACATTAAGGTCACAAGAAACATTTTTTACTCAACTGTGTGTGTAAACATAAATTATTTAATTACATCCTATTTAATAGCCTACTGCTTTTACATTGCTTAAGTTGTTTTAACAGCAGTGCAGTAGTTGTTTGCTTTTGTGTGTGTGCAGAGGATATAGAGAATCTGTGTAAAAGTGGACCATTGCGTGTTTGTGAGGTTAAAAGTGAAAGTAGCAAGAACTTCCACACTCGTCACTGTGAGCTTTCTGGCACCACCTTTAAACTGCACAAGGAACTGCAGGTGTGTGTGTATGTGTTTTTATAAACTTGTACAGCTGGTGTATAATCAAACAGTAGGAATAAGCATATTAAAATTTAAAAGACTTCTGTTCTTTCAGGGTTCTCCGTGTGAGAGAGAATATCCTGTCAAAGAGCTCAAGCTCTATCATGGTTGCCGGAGCAAACTGCATCCACCCACACCGTAATGAACTGACAGCACCTTAACACTACCTCTACTCAAGAGCTTATACTCTCACTCATAAGCATGGATGCAGACTAACAGGATGTTGTTATGTGCAAACAAATTCTTAAAGGGATCCTATTTTGCTTTTCGCTTTTTGAATTTTAGTCAGTTTGTGGTGTGTATGTTCAGGCATAAAAAATCTACAAAGCCTTTAAAGGTCTACAAAGTCCACTCCAAAGGAGATATTTAATTTTTTTAAAAATCCCTTTTTAAGAACTGCAGTGAATGGCTCCTTTGGACTACAGTGTTTATTTTCCAGGTTAATTATTTCCCATTAGAATATTGTTAAAATAAGTCCCGCCAGCAGAAATTTGAATGGTTTGGGGGGTGGGTAGGGACAAGGTGGGGGATTTGCCTAACTTTAGCAATGCTGCTTCTGGGACGCTTCAACGATCCGTACAAATGTGTCTGAAAATGTAACAGTGGTTGAATTCAGAACAGCATCCTAGCAAACCACACTTACTGTACTATATCTGCAGTGTACAAATATGTTTTTCGGTCTGGTTCTAATGAGAGCACCTGGAGATGTGGTTTGGTGCTCCTATAAAGATGTGCACCCCTATAAAGATATAGTAAAAAAAGTACGAGTAGTACGCTATTCCACATTCAGCAAATGTTAGGCAGCTTTATGTTATTTAAAGTCATTTGCATCCTTGTCTAAATATATTAAAGAAATATCCTTATACCTTAACATACATTTTTTTAGAGATACAGTTTGTGGTGTATAAAATTTCTTTTCTTTTCTTTACAGATGGGGACTTACACTGATTCATGACAAGCAGCAGTGGTGAGTCTGTAGGGCTGTGGTTTCTAGTTCCTGTCTTGGTCACTTTGCACATTTCTCTCTATTTCTCTCTTATCTGGCAAAATCATTCCGTTCATGCAGCTCTCGCTTGACAACCTGATGATCTAAATATGGTGTATTAAATGAGACAGACGTGCAAAATGTGTAGAGCGGTGCGGAAGCAGCACCAGAATTTAGAACCACATCTGTAGGATTAGTGTGAGACTTGTTTCACATGCTTCCCACAGACTCTTTTGAAATTTTGTGTGCTCTCAGAAGCAGAAGTCGACATAGTTGTATTAACTTCTATAGCTGTGAATAGGAGACTACATCAAATATACATATATTTGTGTTCTTAAATAGCAACAGAAAAACTCCACAGTAGTGTTTTCAGGACTTTCAAAAAGAAGACAAAATAGAGATTGATAATGGCAATCAGACAACAGAACAATGTCAAAATGTACTGTCACTCCCACAGCCTCTGTATAAGAAACCTTGTAACAATGTTTTTTATTCTAAGTAAGAGGATCATTTTGCATATGCCCGGAAATATTTAGTTTATTTACAACCTTGTTCTAACTTTTGTTGTCACAGACAATGAGTTTGATAAGCTCTTCTTGTCCAGTTTTAAAAGCGCCAAAGACTTCTGCATGCTACCTCTGCCTATATATGTTATTACAGATTATAATACTAGTTAGTTATATCCTTGAACGTTTAACTCTAATTATTAATTATTTAATAGCCAATTGAAATTTTACTGCCTCTCCATATCACTGCCCATCTTACTTTGTCTCTGCATATTATTTTCTTTAAGGTATATGTGCTGCGAGAATGAGGATGAGTTGACTGAATGGACAGCCACCTTTTACAGCATCCAGGTTATCACCTCTGTCACACAATTTTGAAATCATATATATTAAATTCTAGTTAAATATGCAATGTACAACATGTATATAAAAAAAAAAAAAACGAATATGCATTTTTCTTATTCATAGTATAATGGTGACATCTGGCCCTCATGGTGAAAAAAAATGAAAACAGCAGATGGGTTGGATAACCAAACTTTCTTCTGAGGGAAGAAACTAAAAAGAAAAAAAAAAAAGAATTATTACTGCCAGGACACTGACCTCTTGCATGAGTAATGTGACATGATGAAATTCCTCTTTAATTCATGTATCTTTGGCTTCAGTTGCTCTAAATATATCTTTGTTTTGTCTGTTATTCTGAATGTTATGTACTTTATGCTGAGTTAAATGCATACTGTTTTTAAAAAAACATTCCAGTACGGATTCAGAGAGTATTAAAAACAATTGTGTTTCTAAGATAATTGAGTCTTATGGGTTTGAAACAACATGAGGGTGAGTACTGTTTTGTTAACAAGCAGCAGATGAACATTTTATTTATTTTATTTATTTATTGCCATAACAACCTACACTCTTAAAAATAAATGTTCCAAAAGGGTGATTTTGCAGTGACGCCATAGAAGAACCATTTTTAGTTCCCCAAAGAACCTTCCAGTGAACATTTCCTAAAAGAACCTTTTTGAAGAACATTTTAGAAATCTAAAGAACCTTTTTCAACTATAAAGAACCTTTTCTGCATTTGAAAGGTTCCGTGGTTCCAAAGATAAAGAACCTTTATATTTAAGAGTGTAGTTGTTTAAAATTTTGCTTGGTGAGCTCATCAACAGTGATAACATACATTGAGAAAAACAGCACACATTCATAAATGCATATATGCATATACAGTGCTGCTTGAATGTTGTGAACCCTTTTGAAGTTTCTATATTTCAGCATAAATATGACCCAAAACATAATCAGATTTTTGCCCAAGTCCGGAAAGTAGACAAAGAAAACCCAATCAAACAAATAAAGACAAAATTTTTTAAAAGTATGTGAATCTTTAGGATTAACTGTTAACTTGAAAATAAAATTATAGTCCATCTGTTCAGAGGTGTTTTCAAACAGTAGAATGACTATCAGTTGTCAGTGTTGTCTATCAAAGTAGGAGGATCTCTGAGGACCTCAAAAAAAGATGTCTAAAGAGTTTAAAGGATTAGTTCACTTCCAGAACAACAACAACAAAATAGATACAGATAATGTACTCACCCCCTTGTCATCCAAGATGTTCATGTCTTTCTTTTTTCAGTCATAAAGAAATTTTGCTTTCTTTGAGGGAAACATTTCAGGATTTCCCTCCATGTAATGGACTTCTATGGTGCCCCCAAATTTGAAGTCTAGCGTTAAAGCCTAGCGCCGACTTAAGTTGCCCAGAAGAGTCTGTGTTATTAGCTTTTACAAGTTGTTATCAGGGAATAACATATATTGGAATGTCATGACTGGCCAATCAGAATCAAGCATTCCACAGAGCCGTGTAATAATTTAATTTAATTTAAAGCACAGCCACCACAAATTCAGACTTAATGCCTCTTATTTACTTTGAGATCATTCTGAGTTAAATACAGATTTAAAATCACAACAAGAAATAGTTTAATAGCTGTGATACTGGTCTTGAAATCAAATATTTGCATAGTTATGACAGGAAACACTGGCATCTAACAATGCTTTGGAAAAAACAATTCTTTAAAAAAAAAATCTTAAAAAATAAAGAATCGAACAGCACTAAGATGAATGACACCACCCTGAAAGCAAAACATGATTAGCTATTGTCGATATACGACCAAAATTCGATTGGCCAGCGAAATATGGCGAATATTTGTTATCTGATTGACTTGAGTAGACAGTGGTTTAAGTCCACGCATTTGTGGATTTGTCAGCGTCTTGACACCACAAACGTGCGCAGTGATCCACAAATGCACAGAAAGCCATTCACAAATGTACAGGGAGCGATCCACAAATGCACAGGAAGCGATTCACAAATGAATGCCAGGCAAAGTCGCGTTTGTGACATAAAATGATATTTGTGAATGTTTTTTATTATTTGCAAATTTCATTTTATTTGTGAATTTAATTCATGTTTGTGAAACTGTAAGATTTATTTGTGAATCTGATTCTATTTATTTGTCAATATATGTAATTTTTTGAACCTCTCTACATTTATTTGTGGATCATAATCTATTTATTTGTAACTATACAACAATTCTAAGTATTTGTATCAATACTGTGTGCCTTTTACCCCATGGTGAACCTTTTACCCCGTGTGTGGTGTAAAAGTCCCCCCTTGCCACCTTTTACATTTATAAGATTTTTAAACAAAATGAACGACTTATATGATTTATTTTCACACAAAATCTGTTGCTCCATAAATGTTCATTACAAACCTATATATTTTACCACAATCATACACTTTGGGTGCAGTGAAAAGCACATTTATTTCTTAGGGTGTGGCTTTGAACCCACTGTACCCTAATTACAGCAATACACGTCAGCTAAGAAGAAGCTTTTGATATTTATATTGCTCATTTTCTGAACTTCAGTGGTGAACTGTTCCCCAAGTTGTTTCGATTTGAGCCATTTGCCTGCTATGGGCTTTTGGTGTGCTAATTGTGAGGGCGTGCACCTTAAAACTAAGGTGCTTGGCCACTCTCCAAATTTAGTCATTCTGCCAAGAGTCTAAGAATGGCCTGATTTCAATCAATCAATCACGTTTATTTATACAGCGCTTTTTAACAAAACAGGATGTGTCAAAGCAACTTTACAGTATTAAATAGGACAATAGTGTAGGGGTGGCGAACGTCGGTCCTGGAGAGCCGCAGCCCTGCATAGTTTTGCTTCAACCCTAATCAAACACACCTGAACAAGCTAATCAAGGTCTGAAGGGTTACTAGAAAGCAAGGTGAGTTTTAATTAGCGTTGGACCTGAACTCTGCAGGGCTGTGGCTCTCCAGGACCAGAGTTCGCCACCCCTCCAATAGTGTGCCAATAATGCAAAAGTTCCATGTTGCAGCAAAGTCAGATTGCAGAGGACTCATCTGGTTCCTGAAGTCTTGCGCCGATGGCCATCTAGGTAATAAGTTCCTCATTGATGGTCTGTCTCTGGGGATCATCTAGTTGACATGGTCCCCGCTGACATTCAGGGATGTAGAGGTCGTCTCTCTAGGTGCTGACCCACCATCTGGGCTGGGTACGGACTGGATCCGGGGGACTGCAGTGACCATCTGATCTGGATACAGACTGGATCTGGTGGCTACGGTGACCTCAGAATAAGAAAGAAACAGACTAATATTAGCGTATGTCATTCTTCTTAAGAAACAACGAGTACATCAGGTGTTATGGGAAGTGTTCCCAGTTCTGGTTGACCTAATTAATACAGCCTATCAATATATTAACGGATTTGGATTATAGAAATGAGTTATGTGTAGGCCAAGTTAAAGAGATGGGTCTTTAATCTAGATTTAAACTGACAAGTGTGTCTGCCTCCCGAACAGTGTTAGGTAGATTGTTCCAGAGTTTGGACGATTTGAGAGAGGATTTGTCAAGTCTGGCTCGTTTTCTAGACTTTCATCTCCAGTCGAGGTTGGAACAGTGCTTGAAAACATGCGCAGTCATCGATAAGCATTGGTTTCGCCTGGCATTTTTGTTGTCTTCTCAAAAAGTTCACACATTGAACGTATAATAGACTCAGGGGAACTGGAACTCGGTGTCCTTATACCAGCAAAATCGACTTAAAACACTGTCATTTATTGTCTTATTAATAATGCATCACTGTAAAATGTCTTTTGTAAAATAAAGAAAACAAATAGGATGCTGCTTTCTGCCATTTGAGTTTCCTTTCTGTCATAAAAATGAACTGAAACTCAGCATATATCCACCTTATTTTTCCCATAAGAGTGGGTGCAGCCATTTGTAATTTTTTTGTGTCTGGCTTCCGGTCTCATCCACTTCCAGCTATTTTTAGCTG
>JAHKKF010527956.1:22249-98337 GCA_019740295.1 Labeo calbasu | reverse complement strand
ACATACATACATACATACATACATACAAACATACAAACATACATACATACATACATACATACACACACACCCCTTTTTGGAACTATATAATGGCCTGTGTAACAACCACTTGGTCTACAGTAAATATCTGTCACCATACCTGCTTGTCATCTGTTAAATAGGCCATATGTGACCCTGGAGCACAAAACTAGTCTTGAGTATGACGGGTATATTTGTAGCAATAGCCAAAAATACATTGTTTGGGTGAAAATGATTGATTTTTCTTGTATGCTAAAAATCTTTAGGATATTAAGTAAAGATCACGTTCCATGAAGATATTTTGTAAATTTCCTACCATAAATATATCAAACCTTAATTTTTGATTAGTAATATGCATTGCTAGGAACTTTATTTGGACAACTGATTTTCTCAATATTTTACATTTTTTGCACCCTCATATTCAAGATTTTAAAATAGTTGAATCTTGGCTAAATATTGGTCCTAACAACCCATACATCAATGGAAAACTTATTTATTCAGCTTTCAGATGATGTATAAATTTCTTCTTCTAAAAAATTGACCCATATGACTGGTTTTGTGGTCCAGGGTCACATATATGCAATCCTAATTTTGAGAAATTTGTGCAAGACCGTTTATAGAACATGTTAGAAAATTGTTGAAAACTTGTTTTAAGAACAAGTCAAGTAAGAATCTATTGAGATTTCAGGGTTTACCTGTCTGTGTGTGTTGTTTGAATTAATGTTGGTTGTGTGTTTCAGTGAGGAGCTGAAACAAGCAGCCGCTGAAAAAGAGCAGGCAGTGGAGGCTCTGAAAAATGAGAAGGAGAAGCTGACCGTGGAGCTCGCCAGCAGCCACAAAGACAGCAACATTCTGCTGAATGTATGTGAACCAGATGATATGTGTAATTTAAGCCATTTATTTAGTTTGCTTCTGTATGTTTGTCTGGCTAAAGTATTCAGTGTGCAGATCATTGACCTGAAATCATTTTTTTTTTTTAGATTTTAAATGTCATTTTCGAAATATTTTTTTTCTTTAAATGCAATGTTGTGATGTTTGATGTGCACATTCAAGAGGTGAGAGCCCTAAATTTAATTCATTCTCAATGCAGCTGAAAAAGGAGTGTGACAACCTCAATGATCAGTTAAAGGAGATGAAAACGAGGTAAGGAACGACAGAGAATTTATCTTATCGTGCATCAAGGAATTTGTTGCATCGTTTCAACTGTATTTGTGCTGAACCTGCAAACCCAACTGAATGAAAGCAGAAGCGCACATCACACAGTCTGTCTCTCTTGTGCACAGGGAAAGCACTTTAACCAGCGAATCGGAGAAAGAGAAAGCAGCACTTCAGCAGTCTCTCCAAACACAGAGTGCCTTGATCTCAGAAAAGGACAAAGAATTAGACTCTCTGAGAAATGAGGTACTATGACTGTTTATGTAACAATGTTGTATGAAATCTGAGTAGAAATATTATACATTACACAGTGGCTATCCCAGGTGGAGAATATGTTATCATTCAATCAAACTGATTCAATCAAATTTAATGAAGAGCACAGTAAAATGGACTTGATGCTATCTTTGAATAACCCCCTAAAACTGTGCATTTTAAAAAAATAAAAGAATAATAAAAGTGTTTGGTCAGTTTACGTCTCCAAGTTGGGGGTTCCTGGGCAGAAATAGCTGAAAAGTGGCTTTGGTCTTTAAAAATCAAAGGTTGTACTTCAAAAGAAAAGTCAACAAGACTGTAATTAAGTTTAAGAAAAACATGTTTTTCATGAATTGCCGATGTCAGCTATGGTTTCTGAATGATAAGCTGTTTGACTGAGTTGATGAAAATATTAATGCATAATAAGGATTTTGTAATATTAAATTCTGTTTCCTCTTAATGCAGTTCAAAAAGGAGTGTGACAGCCTCAATAGTCAACTGAAGAAGATAAAAATTAGGTGAGCAACGACAGGAAATTGAATGCAGTTTTGACTGTACCATGTTTAGTAGTCTTTGCTTTGTTGTTTTAATAGATATTCTGGCCCTACATTCCTGCTTTAATGAATGGAGAATACAAATGTCGTACAACCTCTCGTCTGTACAGGGAAAGCACTTTCACAAAAGAAACGGAGAAGGAGAAGGAAGCACTACAGCAATCTCTTCAAACACAGAGTGCCTTGATCTCAGAAAAGGACAAAGAATTAGACTCTCTGAGAAATGAGGTAACATCTGTTTGAGTTAGAGTGCGTGTATGTGCAAATTTCAGCTTTGCTTGATTTATTTTTCTTTTGTGGTTCCTGCAAGCAGCTAGCAGGTCTGCGTGATTCGACACAGACGCTGCAGTCCAATCTGAAATCCCACAGGAGTGAGAACACGGTGCTGCAGGAGCGAGTGAAGAATCTGGAGAGGAGTTTAGCTGACGCTCAGATCACCAGCGCAGGAGACGACGACTCGGGTACAGCTCTACTCTACACGTGACGCGTTATATTCCGGCGGTTAAAACAGATAACGCAGCTTGAAATGCACATATTAGAAAGAGAGAGTTAAATGATTTATATTTACATTTCTAAAACCTAATAGAAAAATAGAATTACATAAGGGAAATCAATTTTCACTGCATTGCATTTAAGTTCTTCCAGACAGACTGCAGTTCTGCTATTGCATTTTTCCTGGACTTGGGAGCAGACTTTGCTTTAACTGTTACCTGAAACTAACCTAGCTTATAAGTTTATTCTGTTCATATGTTGACTCTACGTGACCCGTTTGCATGTTTTATGTTCCAACCAGATGATTCTGCTTTAAAAACATGGAAGGAGGCAAAGGAGAATGCTGAGCGGCAGGTATGAGAAAGAGATGTTTCTCTTTATGATGTATATTTTGGTCCGTCATTATAGTGACATACTGCAGACATCAGATCACTGCAGAGAGAGCCTTGCTTAAGCAACCAATTATAGAGTGTAAAACCTGCTTTAAAAAATGCTCTTCTGTTTAATAAAGTCTTTTAGGCATTTTTATAACTTAATGTTTTGCGTATATAGGCATTTGATACACCGAGGACTTTTTTTTTGTCTAAACATCTAAATTGTCTACAAGTTTAGCTAAAAAAAATTGGACAATTAAATTGAATCTGTGTTCTCAGATTATATATAGGATATGTTTGTTACGTTCTCCTCATTAATCAGTTTCCTTTTGTTGTCCATACTCAGTTAAAACTGGATTTTTAACACATGTACAGATATTTGCATCTGTAAAATATTTCATACATATTGAAATAAAATTTTAGTCTGCTCAGTCATATTTAATTACCACCAACAACTTTAAACATGGAGACAGCTTACCTCAATATATACAGACCTGAAGCTCATGTGGTCAACCATCACAAAAGTGGTTTGGTTTATTCCCCACTGTAGTTCAGATTTTACAGCAGAATCCAGTGCTGTCGCTTTGGTATTGCAGCAAAACCGCTCAACAACAGAATTTCGTAATAACAGATTCAGAATCATGTCTTCAAACTATGGCATCCAGCAGAAATGAACATGCAGCATTTGTGGACATTTTAAATGGACTGCGGCCCCTGGAGGCACGGTTTCAAAATCCTTTTTCGATGGGAAGCAGGACATTGTGGATTCCCAGGGAATCAGTGAGCAGATGCTGCGAATAAAGAGACTTTTCAGAGTTCAGAAAATGTCCAATGCCACCTTCAGACCTTTATACTAGAAACACTTACATCCTCAAGACAAATGGGATCAGTAGAACACAAATAAACATTACCAAATCAGTCCTGTGCTTGCTTGAAGATTTGGAAAGTTAATGGAACCAAATGATCTGTCAAATGAGCCGTGCGTCTTTTATCTCTGAAACATGTTTTAATGGACTGTGATGTCTTGAACTACTCTAGGACTCTTTATTTTCCAGTTAACTAGAAAGAGTTTTAATGAAGTGACACCAGATTAATTTTTTTATGTAGTTTTATATTGATATTTACTTTCTATTTTTCCACTTGTTTCTCACTATGAATACAGAGGTAGCGGACATGGCACCAAATTATAAACAGTCAATCAATCGTGTTAAATAACAGCAACGCCATGAGAATAGATGTACGATCTGGTTTCTGCGGGTTTATGGGATTATAAAATTGTGAATTGCACCGTTAAAAGACTTTTGCTGATTTTTTGGGACAGGTTGAATTCCTGAACTCTGTCATTGTGGATCTGCAGCGGAAGAACGATGACCTAAAATCTAAACTGGAGAAGATGGCTGAAGCAGCGATCAATGGGAACGGCGCAGCTGAAACAGACACTCATAACAGGTTTTTACATCTCTGCATACAATCCCATTGAATTCACTGATGTATTTTCATTTTAATCTTTAAACAACAAATTGGTCAGTTAATATCTGTACTGGTTTTATATTAGTTGACTTTGGGTACATACAGGTTTTGTAGGTTTGGTGATGGCTTTTAGTTCTTCAGACAAAAATGTCATTCTGTGCACATGAATCCAGTCAAACCAAAAATTATTCAGACACTAGATAGAATTTTTGATATGTTTATATTAGTGGGTGCAGGACACTATAGTTCGTTGATGTAAGTGAGAATAACAACATAAAGTAAACTGTGACATGTTGTACAAAAAATCCTTCATACAAAACTGATTTAAAATTTGGGACCAGAGATTTGATTTGACACTTGTTTTGTTACACGCATTGTTATTTTCTATCTGACATTTTTAGATGAGCTTATGACACATTTTAATTCTTGAGTTCTTGTCATATTTTCTTACCATTTCTAACTAAACTACAGCGATTAAATTGTGATAATATGAGAAATTTTGGAGGTGTCTGAATTAATTTTGATTTGACTGTACATAGAAGAGTATTTCTAAAATTAAAGAAACATTATTATTATTATTATTATTATTATTATTATTATTATTATTTATTTATTTATTTTTTTACTTAAATCCTATGTATGGTTTAGAATTAAATGTATTATTTCAGCTTGGGTTATCAGAATCAGAAAGAGCTTTATTGCAAGCAATTTGTCTTGGTGACAAAAATAAGTGATTAAAATAAATATGTGAAAAAACAATACACAATATAATGAATGTACAAATGTGCTATATACAAATTATGCAGTGGAAAATCCATGCTTCATCCAACTTTTTAATAGTTGATATGCAAAATGTGTAAACATTTTATTCAGGTTGTTTTACGAAAGTATGTTAAAGTATGTTTAAAAAGCTGTTAATATTTGTTACACAGTATCTCTGTCTTCTTCACCTAGTCACGCGGAGCCAGCGATTAAAAAGAAACCCCCTCCCCGTCTCTTCTGTGACATCTGCGACTGCTTTGACCTGCACGACACCGAGGACTGTCCCACCCAGGACCAGATGCTGGATTCGCCGCCACACACCACCTACCACGGCAGTCCCAACGATGAAAGGCCGTACTGTGACATCTGTGAGGTGTTCGGCCACTGGACCGAGTCCTGCAACGACGATCAGACTTTCTAGGGTCCTGCTTCCGTGATCCCGCCACATTTGTACTCGCAATACTATGCCTTGAATCAAACCGTGCACAAAAGACTGTTGTAAGTTTGCGTGGTTTTTCACCCGTGTGTTTGCCACCACATAAGCCTAAACCTTTCAGTCACTTTAAGCGAGCATCAGTAGTTTACTCAGTGGCAATTTTACCTGCCTTTATTGCACTGAATGACTGTTAGGAGGGAAGAGGGTTTTAAGTTCACTTTGAAAGTACCTTGTAGTGAAAGCTCATTCTTTGTACGGTGGTTAAGCAGGAAATCTGGAAACTACGGTTCTCTCATACGCTCGAAGCTCTTCTTTGATCTTCAGTGCTGACCTCTGGTGGACGGGAGGCTTGACTTCTCAACAGCCTTTCACATATCAACGCATTTTGAAGAGAAGTGTTAATATAAAGAGTAAGTTATTCTAGTATTGTGAAAATTTCAGAATTTCTAAACAAAAAAATAAGTAAATATGTATGTTTCAAACATTTATTATCTTTCAGAATGACTGTTAGGAAAACGTTCGCAACTTTTGCCCAAAAAGAAATGAAAAAACACAAGTAACCACCATCTTACGGTTTCTGTTACTTTATTACTTTATTATTATTACAAAGTTGTGGAGATCTGGTATGTATGACATTGTGACTGTTTCCAGTAAAGTCGGCGTGTGTTTCCCAGGTTGTTTGTGAGACATTAATTTGTACAAAGATCTAAGGAGGAAATTTTATGGGAATAAACTTCAAGAAATGTCTTTTAAGTGCAAAAAAAAAATCCTTTGTGTTGTACGTTCATGCAAATGTGCTGCTCTAAAAAAACGTGTGCGTGGCCCTAAAGAACATCCGGAACTGTCTGCAGAAAACGTAGGGCAATTTGTCTCTTGTCCGAGCCAGACGTTGTTTTTGAAAATGAAACTGCCTGATGAAATGCAGTGAGTTACAATAAACTGTTTTCAAATACATTTCTAATTGTCTGATGTAGTCAAACACAACCATGTTCCACACCAGTGTTTCCCAAAAATACCCTTCATCCACTCTACACCAGAAATGTGCTCCTCTTGTATTGAACTGGACATATACACCTCATATTTAATGATTTGTAGATTACATTAAATAGCTTACACTTGCATGAAAATGTGCAATTGATTTGTAAAAGGTGTCGTTGTCAGCCAGAGGGTGATTTCATGGGGCAGTCATAGCCTAATGGTTAGAGAATCCGGCTTGTAACCCAAAGTTCGCTGGAGCAATGGCTGCCCACTGCTGTGTGTGTGTGTGTGTGCACCCGTGATGGGTTAAATGCAGAGGACCAGTTTCGAGTATGGGTCACCATACTTGACAATACGTCGTCACTTTCACTTTTATTTCTCATTTCTGCAGCAGGAGTTTACAGTGTGTGGTGTTTTGAGCACTTAGAATGAGTGAAGCATTTGGTTCAGTTGGTGTTTTCATTTATCTATTGTAAAAATTGCATGTAAATTAAAACATGAAAACTCAATGGACTCAAAATGCCATGTTAAAGAAATATTTTATAGGTTAGAGTTACAGTTCTGCTAATACACCTGTGATAAGATGAGATGGTAAAGGGGTTGAATAGCTTTATTTTCATTGCAGGTTTTCTGTGAGTCCAAGTTAAAGACATCATGAACTTCCAGACTGATGTTGGTCTTAACCTCTCACCACACTACTACCAAGTTCTCTTCAGAATTAAATATATGGCGGCGTAACGCAACACTGCATCTTAAGGACATTTTTGAAAAAAATCACATTCAAATAATAAATACAGAAATTGCTTATTTTATTCTTTGTTTAGATTAGAGTAGAAGTAGAGTCGAATAATAATAAAAAACATGCATATGGCATTCAAAAAGTAACAATTTATTCTAAGGAATTTCATTACTTTTAATAAAAACAAACTCCTGATAAGGTGTGTATGCCAGCAGTAACGGTAAGTCCTTTACTTTGGAGATGTTTATTTAAAAAAAAAACAACAAAAAAGTAGTAGAGTAGAAAAAGTAGATAGAAATCAAATACATATTCCAAGTAATGAGGAAAATTAATGACCAAATAGTTCAAAATACATGATCTCATAACAACCTACAATACATTACATATATCTTATTCAATGAAATGTTGAAACTGAATGATTCTTTCAAACACATGATTCAAATCGAGCCAGATGTGATGCAGCATCCAAAGTCTTCAGTGCATGTTGACATCAACTTGAACATATACACTAGACAGAACATAAAAAACAATGAATCTTCCACGGACTGAACTGCTGTGAATTGCAGACCAATAATCTATGGTCTATGTTCAATGATATGAAAAGAGTACTGTCCAAAATATCCTGATATTTGAATGTTGTTCAGTGGTGACTTCACCAAAGAGTAGAGAAGTACTTCTATACTCTTTGACTTCACCTCTCTGAGCTCTGAAGCGCCCCCTGATGAAGACACGTGTTTAGCACACCGGAAGTAGTTGTTTTAGCTCCACCCCCTGCATCCGCCATGTCCTGTTTGTACATGGGAAGGCGGGCGAATTTGAAAGAAGAGCAGATTCGTATACATCTGAAAACAGAGAAAATTGTGTTGTTTGTTTTATGAATTCCATATAACAGAACATATAACGGATTAATCAGTGGAAGTAAAAGAAAGGCACAGCTGTGTTAGTGTACGTGCAACATTGTTGTTGTGATTGTGGTATCGTAGGTTTGTCGTGTTAGCGTAACTTACTGAGCAGCAGCTGTTTGCTTTAGTTTCTGGATCTTTATTGTCAAGATGAGCAGCAAAACCACACGATTATCGTCGAGGAAAAGCAGCGATGAAATCAGAAGTGAGTGTTATTACTGTGATTATGACATTTAATCTATTACCAAGGCTGCTAACGTTAGTGTCTGTGATGCTAGCGAATGACGGAGGAGCAATGCTAAAATAGTTTTCAATACTAGAGTATTTTCCACGTTGTGTTAGTTGTGTGTGAGTGTTGAGTTTGTTGTTTGTGCACAGAGTCAAATGGAAACAGTCCACCACGAAGGAGGTCCAGCAGGTTGTCTGCAAATGACGAAAATCTGCCCTGTAAATCTGTGGTGAGTTCACTAGACACTCAGACCTTTACTAGACAGTCAGTCACTGATTGATGATTATAGGACTGAGAAAAAGCCATTCACTTCTGTAACTGAATACAGAAGCTGATTGTCTGTTGTGAGTTGACAGGTAAGGTTATTTTGCACATCACATGTTTTTTGTTGTTGTTGTTGTTGTTGTTTTTCCTTGCTTGCTGTTAAAACTGGGAAAATAAATAATCTATAAAGCCATTAGTTACTTTCGTTATTTCATACAATCTGTTTGAGCTTTCTTTCCTGAGACATGACTGTCTAAAATACGTCATATTAGTCATACTGATTTTAATGCATGTTATGTATGAAGTTTTGATGATATTGTAGGTTTGTGTTATGTCATAGTTTTGATAAAACAATACTTTTCTAGAGTTCTTCTCTGATTAATTTAAACATTTTTGTTTTGTTTAAGCAGGTTTGTGACTCGTCGTATAAAGTACAATACTTTGTTTTGACTGATGCTGAAATGTGCAGTATTTATGTACTGACAGCATCTAACATGTTGACATTATCATATACTTAACAGTTATAGAAATATAAAATATTTGCAATTTATTCTTTATGTATAGATCGTAATGTGAACATCTGTAAAGTTCATACCTAAATAAGTTTATATTTCAGATGCAATAAAAGAATAACAATGTTCACATACAGTACCAGTCTAAAGTTTTTTTTTTTTTTTATGTTTTTTTAAATTACTTGTTTTCGTTTTTGTTTTTTTGTAATTTTTTAAATGTTTTTTAAAGAAGTCTCTTCTGCTCACCAAGCCTGCATTTATTTGATCCAAAAGCAGCAATATTGTGAAATATTTTTACTGTTTAAAATAACTGCTTTCTATTTGAATATGTTGTAAAATATAATTTATTTCTGTGATCAAATCTGAATTTTCAGCATCATTACTCCAGTCTTCAGTGTCACATGATCCTTCAGAAATCATTCTAATATGTTGATTTGCTGCCAAAGAAACAAGTTATTATTATTATTATTATTGTTATTATCATCATCAATATTTAAAACAGTTTTTTCAGGATCCTTTGTTGAATGCAAAGATCAGCATTTATCTGAAATAAAAAAGCTTTTGTAATATTATACACTATAACATACAAAAGCTTGGAGTCAGTATAATTTTTATGAAATATGGAAATACTTTTATTTAGCAAAGATGATAAAGACATTTATAATGTTGCAAAAGATTCTATTTCAGATAAATACTTTTTTTTCATCAAACTTTTTATTCAGCTGTTTTCAACCTAATAATACATGTTTTTTTGGGCAGCAAATAGGAATATTAGTGTGATTTCTGAAGGATCATGTGACTGGAGTAATGATGCAAAAAATTCAGCTTTGAAATCACAGAAATAAATTACATTTTAAAACATATTCAAATAGAAAACAGTTATTTTAAATAGTAAAAATATTTCAAAATTTTACTGTTGTACTGTTTTTACTGTAGCAACTACAATTTAAAAATTATGAATGCAGATGTTTTGTAAGTGCTTTATTACTGTGTTCTTTTTGTAAAGTGTTACTGAATCATGCAGCGGTGAACTTGGTTTGTTTCATTCTAATAGAAGTGTAATATTATTACATCATCTCTCACTTTTAAGGCCCCGCCCGTGGCTGTGAAACGCTCAATCACTGTTAGGAAAATTGCACCCAGGAAAACTCAGGTAATTCAGACAAACTCTGCCCAGTATCATGTTTATGATTATCTATTGTTTTGGGGCTGCACCACAAAAACATAATGTGATGGTGTGTAAATGTTCCTGTAGGCCCTGTCTGACAGTAACAAGGAGAATGTGGAGCGATTATCCGAAGTGCCGACGAAGCTGTCCAAAGTCTTGACGTCGTCCCCGGCTGTAGCGGCGGTGCCCAAGACAGCCGTCCTCTCGCCCATCCTGCCTCCTTCATCTCCGTCTCCTCAGCCCAAAGAATCGGAGCAGGACCCCGTTTGGTCCCAGAAGGTGCGGCGCTCTTACAGTCGCCTGAGTATGGGGGACAGGTCCTTCGAGAGCCCCAAATCCCATCCCGCATCTTCCTCTTCTCCCAACACCCGAGAGACCCTGTTTGGTTTCGAGAGGCTTCAGACGCCAGAGGTGATCCGTAAAAACGAGCGATCTAGAGTGGCTCCTCAGGGCTCTGTGTCCTTCTCACTGGGCTCGTTCAACATCTCCGCCGCTGACGACAGCACCTCCAACCCTCCAGAGATCGATCCTAACATCCCGGGTGTGTGTCTGGGGAAGAAGACGACCAGGAGGAAGCGCGTACAACAGATAAAGGTGAGAGTGAGTCCGGAAGGGCAAGGTGATATAAAACATCTTATTATGCCTAAGTGTGTACTCCTAAAGCAATAGTTCACCCAAATAGGGGAATTTGCTGAACATTTACTCACCTTCAGGTTGTCCAAGATTAGGATGAGTTTGTTTCTTGATCAGATTTGTAGAAATGTGTCATTCCATCACTGTCTCACCAACGGATCCTCTGCAGTGAATGGGTGCCGTCAGAATGAGAGTCCAAACAGCTGATAAAAACATCACAATAAAWGGCTAGCCCGATGTCCCGGGGCTATTGTGTTTTCCTGCTCGACGGGCTGTCTTACATACAGATCTCCCCATGTCCTTAAAAACTCTTCAATTTAGTTATATCAAATTTAAGGCCATCAAAAGTTTTAAATACATTAAATAGATTACTCTTTTGGACTCTCATTCTGACGGCACCCATTCACGGCAGAGGATCCACTGGTGAGCAAGTGGTGGAATGACACGTTTCTACAAATCTCATCTACCCACATCTTGGATGGGCTGAGGGTGAAAAAATGCTCAGAAAATCTTTCTGAAAATTTTTTTTTAAAAGGGGATTTCCAGAGCAAACCATTTTTGGTTCCCCCAAGAATCTTCCAGTAAACATTTTTGTTTCTAAGTGTGATGAACATTTTCATCTTAAGAACCTTTTGTGCAGTGGAAAGTTTTCACGGATGTTACAGGCTCTTCACTGAACCACAGATGCCAATATAGAAGCTTTACAGAAGAGCGGACTGTAATTTACACTTCACCGAATGTAATTGCACAAATGACTTTGAGGCAGGGCTCCCTTATTAAACGCTTGATTATTGTCATTTTTTCTGCCCTTTCAGATGCCAGAGTTGGAAGTTCTTGCTGCGAAGATGAATGCAGAGTTTGAGGAAGCTGAAAGTTTTGAACTGGTTGTTGAATGACATTTCTAAAGAGCCCCACACACACACACACACACACACACGCACGCGCGCTCAGGACGTTTTCAGGACCCGTCATACTGCTCAACTTATTAACACTTTATCATTTATTACATTTACTGCCCTCTGTTTCTTCCTGCTTGCAAACTCTTAAGTAACCGAAAGCATGTTTTAAGAGATCAAACAAATAGTTTTGTTGTTCTGGTATAATTTGATTTCCACAGTGCTACAGTCATCAGTAAATCTTTAAATGACATTCAGAGATTTCATCATTAAGAAAACGTGTTGGTCTTTCATTGTTTATTTCAGTGTTGTTGTTTTTCTTCATATTTGATTTATCAGTTTGGTTAAAATCTCATGGTAGATCTCTTTGTTGTTGTTTACTACACATGTGTAGTGTCCTGATGTTGTTATAAATAGTATTTTAAAGGAGTAATAGCCTGTTAGTTGAAATTGCATTTTTTTTTTTTTTTTTTTTAAGTTTTAGTTTAATGTGTTTTTTCTATGTTAAAATGGCAGTAGAAGGGATGAGCACTGGTGCATTGTGATATTTCATGCTACATTTATATTCATAAATTCTATATCAAAGATACAGATTTTTTGTAGGAACTGAAGACCAGTGTAAATCAGTGTGTTGAGTGATCACCAGTGCTGCATGTGGTGTTGTTACTGTGTGTCACCACTAGAGTGAGCTCTGATCACCAGTGTGTTCATATGTGCATCTGTTGTTGACTCTGTTCCAACATGTTCCAGAGCATTTGTTCATCAGTGTGATCAACACGTCAACACACAATCCATCCGTCGGTAATCTGAGTTCAGCAGCAGTGGATCGGTGTGTTCAGGACCATGAAATAAGATCTGATGACATGCTGCAGCTAAACTGAGCTTTGCTGCCATCAATATTTAAATAAATAAATACGTTTTGTCTTACTTAACATCTTTTGTTGTCTTATTCTTTGTTATGTTAAATTGAAGAACTTCCTAATTTCCTATGTAACCCAGCAGACATACAAAACCGAGTAAAGATTTGACAGCGAAAAGACACGTGAAGCACAAGCTGAATGGGGTTGTTTTAAGTACTTGCTAAATAAGTATGAACTATCAATCAGATGACATGAGGCATGTGTTAGACTGAGTACAACAGGTTCTTCAAAGATTTGATGATGTTGATCATTTCATTCGAGGCTTTAGAAACTGTAGTTCATCTCTTATCTATCGAAATATTGACTCAAGCAGAAGCAGAATACTTGAGTCTTATCCTGTAGTGTTACAGCGATGAGTTTAGGTCGTACACAATGTTGTACATGTAATCTGGCAGAGAATAATAAAATCCTGAGAGAATTCAGACATTGGTTGTTGGTTTACATGAAATCACCTGCTCTGATTGTATAGTTGTGAAAGCATCAGTTTTATTGTAATCAAGCAGCTGAACGTGTGATTGACTTGTGTCACATGTGTCTTGTTGAGGTAGGCATTGAAGTGTCAGTTAGCTAATGATGGGGTGAATACTTAACAGTATAGTTTTTTTGTATTTTAACACAGTTATGTACGTGATTTCATTGTAACACTGGGACAGAAAAATCCAATATGTCTGTACAGCACAGCAATAATCAATGAGGGGTGAAAAGTTCCTGAAGACACGCTGCCAGTGAATTCACAGACTCTAATGTCCTTGTGTGAATTCTGCATTATATAATCTGAGGAGGCTGACAGGAAATGCTCGTCCTGGCGTGGCTTTTCACGTCGGGCTCAGCTGTGATTGGGGCTGCGTCTGTTTGTTCTTTTTCTGAAGGTTACATTTCATTGCAGTTTGACATTGATTATGGTTGGGTGCCTGACCGGGGTTACATAAGTGATCACTGTTCATTTCATTCCATGCTAGAAACAATCAAATACGTACCCACAAACCCCGGGGATCTGGCCACACGGTCGTAACAGGAGTTTCCCGTTTCTTTCCCAGTACAGGTGCCGCTGTGTCTCATGTCATGGCTTATTTAAGTACAAAAAGCTACAAATGGCTTTTAGTTAAATAGTATTTTCCTTCATCTAACATTAATTTCACAATAAAACACAACCTCACGTGCCTTATTTAAGCAATGAGGGGTTATATTGGAATACGTCGCATAAAAAGCATTGTTAGGCATTATGTGTAACACAGCATGGCCAACACAGAATAAATCCTGAATAACATTCAAGTGTTTTGATGACATAGATGACAACTTCAGAAAGTGTCAGAAGGCTGTTCAGAAAAGTTACAGTCAGGTCAAAACAGGCCTAAACTCTTTTTTAGGTATTATAGCATGGATCGGTGGGTTTTTGGGATGTTCTGGGATCATGAAACTTTTAGGGTTGCCAGATGACTGCTCTAACATGAACATATCTAAATGTTTAACTCCTTAGCTTGCTGGGAAAGACACTCAGGAAAGACAAGACCATCACAGCAATGGGATTTGCAATGGTGAGAATGTGCTAAATTGTATTTATATAAATTGTATTTATTGCCCTGGTTCAGTTTCCTTATTTTTGTTTGAAGTATGGTTTAGCATTTCTGTTTCTCCTGAGTGTGTTCCTTGTCAGTTAAGATTATATTTAGATGCTCTCTGTCTATATATGAAGAGTTCAGATGCAAAACTCCCTAAAAGCCGTCTCGGTCAAAAGAGATAATGATAGTGAGTGAATGCTCCTGACACATGTTATACGACCATCAGATACTTTTACTTCAAACTCGCTAAAATCCCAACCTCAGCCCAATCAGAATTACCGGTACTTAGGTAGAAACCTATACATCGGAGCCTGATAAAAATACATTTTTTTAAAAGAAAGATGTCAGATGGATTTACAGGCTTTTGCATCTGAACTCTTCATATATACATATGATATCCATTGTTTGGATTGCCTTTTATTGCCTTGCAATATTACAAACTATATTTTTACAAAATATACTGTACATTATATAATCAGAAATAATATTATCCTTAGTAATTATTATAATTAGTAATGATTGGTCATAATATATCAATATAGTACAATACAGTATAGTACAATACTAAAAATCTACAAAATAGAAATAAACCAAATCACAAAACAACACAAAAATACAGTTACTCTGTAACATGCCGAACACTGGGGAACTTATATCAGAAGCATATTCAACTGTTATTCTAAATCGTGTTTAGGTTAAATTTCATACAGCTTTTGTTTTTACCTCAGTGATTAGGATGGTTCATGCTGTTAAGCAGTGTCATGGACGGTGAGGGCGAACATGTGCCTGTGAACGTGTGTTATGATTAATGTTGTAAACTCAAATTGATTCTCAATGATTCCATCCTCACGCTGAATCATCAGCCCCGTTGCATTACCATATGCATCAATAGTGACGACAGATACAAGCACAGGCCTGAAGCAAAGAAAACAATGAACCATATGTACTATATCAAATGACTAATTTAACACTGTTTTACTAAAATCACAAGACCATGTACAAGGTCAGATTGAAAGATGAGAGTGTTACTTGGTTAAAAAAAAAAATTATAAATGATCTCTGAAGCCCTAAAAAAATATGTACGCATGCATCTTATTTTATATGATGCCCCCTAAAATTACAATAGTTGACAACTAGTGCCCACCATGGAAAATAATATCCACTTCAAATGTAGTTTTAGCTGTGAATTGATGTTATTGTCATTGCTGTACAAATTTGCCACGGGCACTTCAGACAGTGAGACAGGAATTATTGACATCTGGTGCTCACACTGCGCTGATGGCTGCTGGAAAATCAGTCATGTCAGATAAAGGGGCCGGACAGACACGCATAGAAAAGTTGTGAAAATACCAGAGCTCTCATCACACCTCTCGAACCCTTCGAACACGCAACATTTATTTGCTGTGGCTTATAATTTGCATTTGTTTGGAATTAAGAATTACAATTGTGGTTTTAAATTATTATTACACAGTAGTTATTTTTCTTTGATCCCTTGAGGAGGCTTATTTTCTCCGTTGGCATTTTTGACCATTTTACGGTAAGATATTGCAATATCACATAGCTAAGCTGTCACAGTTTTTATTTTATGTTAATTAAAGAGAGAGAGAGAGAGAGAGAGAGAGAGAGAGAGAGAGAGATGTATTCAAATTTTATTTGACACTTTTAAGTATTCTTTAACTATTTTGTTTTAATTCCTGATTATTTTTCTTGGATTAAGTGCACTGTAAAAAGTGATTAGTTGAGTTAACTAAAAAAAAATGAGGAAACCCAATGACTTAAAATGATTAGGTAAATTGTAATTTTAAAAAATAAGTTAAGTGAACTGTCAAGTTTTTTTTTTAATTATTATTAACTTAATAATTTTGAGCCAATGGGTTTCCTTTAAGTTAAGCCAACACATCACTTTTTAGAGTGTATACTTATTCTATTATAATTCTGATTCTGAATTCTGATTCTGATATTAACACATTTGTTTAGATCATCTAAATGCCAGTTCATAAAATATCAGTAATTCAGTCAGATATTCTAATAGTTTTAATATGCAGTCATGCTTTTCCTTGTGCACAATGTTAATCGCTTTGTAACTGACAAAGTATATATATATATATATATATATATATATATATATATATATATTTTTTTTACATTTTAAAATACCATATCTGTTATGTATTCCCACAGTACTTGCCATTACACTTTTGGACAACTTCTTGCTCAGAAATCAACAAAAAGATTTACAAAGCAAGAACGCAGACAATGGCTCATCATCAGATTCATCACCACAGTCAACACCATCATCATCCTCACCATCAGCATCGCCACTCATCTCATCATCACCATCATCACCATCATGGTGCACACCTTCCAGAGGAACACGAGGATAAGAGGTGATAAAAATATAGGACATGTATTTATAAAAAACAAAAAAATTGAAAAGAGCATTTTTTTTTTAAATAATATAAACATGCATAATGGTTGAACCACAAAACTTGCTGATGATACACAGGTCCACTTTTTGAGCAATTTTGCTGGCCAACTTTTTTTGAACGATGTTGCTTGGGCACTTTCCCATTGAGAATGGGTAACAAATTTTCATCTGGGTAATTTAGATTGGTCATAGGCCCTGTGTATCACCTGGTTGCCCGCTGATGGCAACATTGCTGAAAAAGCTACCCCGTGTATCATCAGCCTTAGAAACATTAGAACGATTATTTTCTTAAGAAAATGTGAATGTTGGTGCTAAGCAGTTGGTTGCTATTGTGTTATGGGTGGTTCCTAATAAGGACACAAAAGACTGCAGCCACTAGTGTCGGTCGCTAGTGCACCTCTTGAAATCAGGGGACTAGGTTTACCTGGACAGCACTTATTAGCTGGCCTCCGTTACATCTGCAGCACAAGTGGTGTGGGATGGATTTATGCATAAATAAGTAATGGGTCTTTAACAAGTAATAGTAATAGTAACTAGTAATTGTAATAGTGCCTTAGTAAGAACCACTAATTGTTTTTTCTTCAATTTTATCTATAGTACTTCAGATGCCAGCAGTGGTCGCCATCACATTCATGAGCGTTATAACCATCATCACCCCCAAGCTGATAGCCGTCATCATCATCACCATCATCATCATCATCATCATCATCATCCACAACAACAGGATAAACGTCACACACCAAAAAAGAAAACTCACTCTAAAGCTTCAGTCACTTCTTCAAACTCTTCTGGGTCTTCTTCTAGTTCTTCGTCAACGGCTTCATCAAGCTCATCCAGTTCTGATTCCTCTTCTTCTGATTCCTCTTCCTCCTCCAATTCCTCTTCATCTTCTTCTTCCAAATCATATTTCTCCGATTCTAGCTCTTCCTCTTCCTCTTCCTCTGGTTCACGTTCTTCTTGGTCATCCGAAACCAGTCTGGATAATGTCCCTTTGCCTACTGAGTCCAAGCGAGCTATTCAACGTACAAAGCACTCACAGTCATGTGTGGATATCAGCAGAGGACGCAAAGCCTTTGAGGACGATGAGGATGATGTAGATGCAAAGCCTTTACTGGATGCTGATGGCCAACTGAAAAAGTCCACAAGCATGGAAAAGAACCTGACTGTCAAAGAAAAAAGTGGAGGAACTTCCAAGAAGACTGAAACACGTTCTCAAAGAAAGAATGAAAAGGGCAATATGGGGCAACAACACGATCATGCTAAAGGGGCAGCAAACATAAGAAAGTCCAAGTCTATGGAGGTTCTATCAAGGCAAACGGATCATACTGGTGTTGGAGACTTGGATGAGAAAGGGCTGGAAAAAAGGAAACAAGAGGCCCATAAGAACTTTGTGAAGGAGAAGGTGAAATTTTCTGCCTTTTTGAATGAAATCACAAGGCAGGTGCTTAGCCCATCAAGACTCACATCCCTTGGGGTAACAGATGTTCATAGGCCCTTGAGCCCTGGTCAAACTTCAACATCTCCAAAAGCATTGTCTCCAAAGCCTGAACATAAAAGAGAAAAGAAGTCAAAAATTACCAGAAGCCGGCCGGGAAGCAGTGCCAGCTCCATAACATCAACTGCTCACTCCCATGTCAGCAAATACTCGCACTGCAGTAAGCATTCTCGCTCAAGTAAGCGCTCTCACTCAAGTAAGCACTCCCATTCCAGACGGCACTCACATTCAAGCAAGACCTCCTGCTCAGACAAGCATTCTTATCCTGAAAGGGACCTCGTCTATCAACAACAGCACCAGGCTGTTCCCAGGCATCGACGTGACAGTGCAAAAAGTGATACAAGCTCTACTAGTTCTTCTTCACAAGGTCTTTCATCTGGAACTGAACGTGGCCACAAAAGTCAGAAAAAGCACCAAACTGCCCCCAAAGAACAACATTTTGATTCACTGAATCATCGAACTTCACACCACAAAACATCTCCATCGCACCACCATTACAATGAAGATCATAATAGCCCACCTTCATGTCCTTGTTCTCCAGAATCAGAAAACCGCCATCATCATGCTCATCCAGAATCACATCACCATCATGCCCATCTAGAATCGCATCACCATCATGCCCATCCAGCATCGCATCACCATCATGCCCGTCCAGAATCCCAACGCCATCATGCCCATTCAGAATTACATCACCATCATGCCCATCCAGAATCACATCATCATCATTCTCATTCAGAATCTCATCACCATCATGTCCATCCAGAATCTCATCACCATCATTCCCATTCAGATTCTCATCACCATCATGCCCATCAAGAAGCTCATCACCATCATATAGATCCAGATTCTCATCACCATCATTCTCATTTAGAATCTCATCACCCTCATGCCCAACCAGAAGCCCATCACCATCATGCCCACCCAGAAACTCATCACCATCATGCCCATCCAGAATCTCATCACCATCCAGAATCTCATCACCATCATGCCCATTCAGAATCTCATCACCATCCAGAATCTCATCACCATCATGCCCATGCAGAATCTCATCACCATCATGCCCATCCCGAATCTCATCACCATCATGCCCATCTAGAATCTCATCACCACCATGCCCATTCAGAATCTCATCACCATCATGCCCATCCAGAATCTCATCACCATCCAGAATCTCATCACCATCATGCCCATTCAGAATCTCATCACCATCCAGAATCTCATCACCATCATGCCCATTCAGAATCTCATCACCATCCAGAATCTCAACGCCATTATGCCCATCCAGAATCTCATCACCATCCAGAATCTCATCACCATCATGCTCATTCAGAATCTCATCACCATCATGTCCATTCAGAGTCTCATCACCATCATGCACACCCGGAATCTCATCACCATCAAGCCCATCTGGAATCTCATGACCATCAAGCCCATCAAGAAAATCATCACCATCAAGCCCATCAAGAAAATCATCACCATCATTCACAATCTCATCACCACCATGGAACTCATCGTAGCCCATCACCACACAGTCACTCTCCTCATTCAGATTCCCATCATCGTTCACCTTCTCCATCGCATTACAATCATGGATCTTACCACAGTCCAACACATTCTTCTAAATCAGTGACTCACCATCATCCAGAAGTTCACCGCTGTCCTTCTCAGACAGAATCACACCACCATCATCATTCACCTTCGCCACCACATCACCACCATGCAGGTCACCACAACTCATCTACACACCATCATTCTACCCATTCAAAAACTTCCCACCACCATTCCCATCCAAAATCTCATCACTATCATTCGCCTCCTCCTCTCCACCACCATGGAGAACACCATGGTAGTATATCCCGCCTTTCTACAGATTCAGAAATACACCATCAGTTTGGTGTTAAATCACAACACCATCATTCTGACTATGAATCCTCCCATGCCAAGTCTCATCAGCATCATCACCATTATCATTCCCATCCTAATCATTCATCCATCCCTGATCAGCACCATCACACCTCAGTTTCAGAACCAGGGCACCATAATTTCCACGACGATTCCCACTCTGAAACTCATCAATACTCTCAATCACATGATGCATCCCCTACACCTGAACATCATTATCATTCTTCTCATACTGACACTCACCATAGCCCTCATCACCATCATATGTCTGACAGTCATCCAAAAAGCCCTGTGCACTCTAATTCACCCCATCATCCCAGCTCACATTCAGAGTCTCAAAATCACAGCACATCACATTCTAAAGGACACCTTTCCGATGTGGAAATCCACCACCAAAGTGATCATAATTCTCTGGAACCTCACCCTCACCATTTCCACTCTGGAACTCATGCTAACCCTCCTGTCGAATCAGATCATTACCATCACCTCAAGTCTCAGGAATCCCACCATTATTCCCATTCAAATGCCCATCACCATTCCAATCCAGAGACTAACCAGCCTCAACATCATGAGCATTCAGAATCTCATCATCATTCCCAACCAGAATCCCACCATCATCATTCCCAAGATCACCATCATCACCATGACCACCCAGAATCACCGAATCAGCATTCCCATACAGGACATCACCACTTTCATTCTGAATCAAATCACTATCATTCCCACTTCAAAGAGGATCATCACAATGATGATCACCCAAGCCATCTTCGCCACTCTCCAGTTGGCCAGCGGTCTACTTCTCCACATTCTAACAAGTCTGATTCATCTGCTAGCTCCACCATCCAGGACGATCAATCCACAGTGAGCTACCAAGAGTCATCCTCATTCCCAAAGGTGAGTATTTTCTTAGTGTTAAAGTAGAGAGAAAATACACATATTTATATATACAGATTATTATTTATTGGTGGTGTTTTCCACATTTGCCTCTGCTTTTGCATTTGCATAGGAAAAGGATTCAGATTTGGAGAGGTTAATGTGAGTTTTTTGTCTACTATTGCTTTCTTTTTTGCATGCTGCCTAAGTATTAATTACGTGGACTTTGGTTCTGGAAATGGCTTTTCAGCTTCATTGTGGTAGCGAAACAACTTACTTTAAGACACATTCAGATACAAATAATCCCCTCTTGGGATGTCAAAGCTTATAAAACATTGTGTATCTTAGTCTCGGTTTGTGCTTGGTTGTTTTCTTGGAGGCGTACTTGATAGGCTGTCTCTCTGTTTATTCCATCCAGGATGTTACAGGAGCAGAATGAGGCTCTTCACCACAGTTTGCTGCAGACCACCGTGCGAATGGAATGTATGGGAGTTGAGTTCAAAAGCGGACACCAGCTCCTTGAATCTGAGTTACAAAGAACTCGCATTGAGCTTAGCAGCTTACTGGAGCGGTTCACAAGGTGAGACACAAAACTAAACTGTACTGTGCTATGTTACATTCTATTTTATTCTACTGGATTAATATAATAATAATAATGTTTCATCAGACTTCAGGACAACTACTCCTGCACACAACAAACCAATCACCTTCTGGAGAAAAAGCTTCATTGTGTGGTAAAGTCCAATATAACCCTTCAGACTCATTTGATTTTTCCACCCTAAAGAATTAAGCCCATTTATTTGAATGGATTCATAATCAGATAACATCAATAGACCATTGATTTATGTAAAAGATATAAAATTCAAAGCAAATTCTGTTTGTTTTAAAATTATTGTTGACTTTATCGACTTCATTGTTTTTAAGACTCAAAATATGGATGGAGAGCGAGAGCTACTGAACGAGCGAATCTCAGAGCTCACAGAACAACTGTCTGCAGCAAAGACGACCATCCAAAGTCTAGAAACCATTAATGTGAGAGCTTGATTCTGCCATCTTTATGATTAGTAATATTCACATTTTTCAAGATGCTCCTTCACAGTACTTAGTTACTACTACTTAATTCAAAAATATCATAGCTTAGTCAAGACGATGAATATAACGGCCTATTCTTCAAACATAGATGAAGATTGTGAGAGAACTCACGGTGAGGTATTTTATGATTTCGTTGATTTCAGGTGACATCAATGCTACAGGATGCTCTGGTGAAGCATCTGAAGTCTGATGATCCCATAACTCCACATCCAGTCGCTCCACCTCCAGCTCCGTTCATGGACAGTGACCATTATGACAAAGTGTCCATGCATGCCGATGACCAGTCGCTGGGAACCCTCGCAGAGGAAGAGGAATCCGATTGGTCAGAAATGGGAGAGGAGACACAAAACTGCGTCCCGAGGGGTTCTCAGGGAAGTCATGGAAACGCATCGTATTTCCAGTGGCAGCAGAGGCAAGGCGGCTGGGAGGGCATCACTGGAATCGTGGATACGGAAAGCGAATCTGGAGGCGAGGAAAGCAAATGTCACCAGGCTCACCACGGCCTACAGATACCGCATCTCAAGTTCACCGTCCACCCCGAAACCCTGCCGGTTCCTATGGAGGACGCCAGCCTGGCCCGCTTCAAGCAGAGTCCCGACGGTCCAGACGGATACCAGATCACAGACGTGCGTAACCTGGGCTCTCCCATTCGCGTACTCTCCGCTAGCCTGGAGGAGATCCACTCCATTGGGCTCCTGAAGCAGCATGAGGATCATCACGGCCAGCTGAGGAGCAATAAATCCATGATGGACCTCCACCAGTCACAGTCGGGCATCAGGCAAGCGTCGTACGCGGATGAGATCGTCTGCAATTGGAGAGAGGCGAACAGCCGTGCTGCTGGAGAGGAGAGAAGCGGGATGGTTGGTCTGGAGTCTGCTCAGAAAATGCTCAACCACTTTATTCATGATGGGGAGAGCACACACCTGTGATTAACATGACATTTTAGAAAAGAGAATGTTTATTATAAAGTGATTACTATAGTATACCGATGGTAGAAAATATTAGTGATGAAGTGCAGGTTAACCACTCATATAGAGGGCGAACATCATAATGTGTTTATTTTTAGTTAGATGTCAAAAAGTGAGATTTTAAGTTGAGATTTTGTAAAGTCTTAACTTCCCACTTGCTATTTTATTTGACATCATTTAATTTTTGATGTCTGAGTTATGGAACATCAAAAGTCTTCTCCAACATGTAAAAACTTGCTCCACAACTTTTCATGCTAATATTGCCAAATAGCTATTTAGGCATAGTTTTAGGTTACTATATATAAAATCATAAAATTCTAATAGTTAATACAGCAGTTTAATACTGGTTGCTGTTTGTTAAGAAAAATAGATTTGAAAGAAGTATTAGCAATGGAAAATGGTTAGATGGTTACACTTGACCTTCAGCCTCATTTCCCAGCAAACAAAGGCTCAAATAACTATGAGGATCAACTGTACACCAACACGTTAGGACTGTTTGCGTTCCGTTCACCTTCTAATTAATTCCCAATGGATAAAATCAAGTCCCTGGCTTTTCCCCTTGAATATCCAGTTTTAGTAAGAAAACACATTTTTGCTGTTTCATTAAAGATGGTTTAATGATAATTTAGGATCATTGTGAAAGATATTTCTCTCCCTCTTGATTTTCTCTGTGTTGTTGAATTATTCGCACTTCTACCAGAGTCCTGTCTGAGTGAAGATCTTGAGACATTGTTTTCCTGATTCTAGTCAGACATGTAGTTCTTGGGTTTGGTACGTAAAGACAAAAGACTGTTGTAATGAATAAATAATGAACAAAAGCTACAAAACCCTGCTCATTAGATATTTGTTGATATTTATTTAATTTTAATGTCAATGTGTTAAGTGTACATGCTAAGATACTTGTAATTCTTCTAATGCTCTTCTTTATGTTACTCTTTGCAGTATTTCAATATTAGCTTTAAGTATATATATGCAAAACTATTGTTGAAGTAACTATAGTTAAAGGAGAGAATAAATAGGGAGTGGAAATGAAGGGAAGGGGAGTCACTATAAGACTACTTCACATATAGATTTTTAGAAAGTGAAAGAAAGAAAAAACATTACCCATGTGATATAGTTCATCCCGTATATGTGTTCATATTAGAAAAATGCACATGAATATTTAAAATGTAATAATTGTCTGAATGTGTATGTAATAAATGTCTGTATCTCATGCTATTCTGTAGTTATACCAATGACAATAGAAGTTTAAATTAAAAAGCACATTGCATTCTTTTAACAAACTTTAATTTTGATTTTAATTATTTAATTGTTTGTCGAAGTAGCGGTACACTAGTGTAAATAATGCATCTTCCCATGTTGATTTGCTGTTAATGTTTGTATTGATGTATGTAATCAATTGCATGTTGATAGAAATAAAGGTATAACAAACATTAATGCTGGGAGTCTCGTATCTTGTGTTATGAAGTGAGCAAGACGAGAGGCGTGTGGATCCATATGCAAAGCTTTATTCAGACAGTGGACAACACCAATACCAAACAGATGTAAATACAATTTTGAAAGGAGAAAATAGTCATTTTAATGTGCAGTGTATGTAATTTTATTAAAGTATTTAGATACGGTTTTACCTGATTTCTTAACTAAATACCTGAGAATTAAGAGACAGCTGAAAAGAAAGCTGAAATGCATATATTATGTAGTCTTTAGTAGTCAGTAATTGATTTTTTGAACCCTACTATATATAGTCAATTTATATTACACTGCAGCGTAAACGAATAAATTATAAAAAGTAAGTACTGTATATAACTGTCACAGATCTGCCAGGCTCTCTGACTTCCACCACCCAGCGCTCCCAGTCACCCGAATATTAACCACCTGCACCTGTCAGCGATTACACCTTCATCAGCACACTATTTAAGCACACACCTGGCCTTAAACAAGGAAAGACTCTCTTACCTAATCTCTGCTCAGTGTGTATTTCCTGACAGAAGGCCAGACCAACACCAAAAATGGATCCACATCGACCCGATCCGTACTGGGAACATGCGGAATCAATTTGTTGGGAAGTAACAGGGCACAGGGCAGAGTCTGTCACTAACAGTCCCATGGTCAAGCCAGTGCCCTACTCTGATCTGGAGGAGGGCTGCAATGTTTTTATTGTTTTTTTGTGCAATGCTAAGGCAAAGTGGTATCGAGCAGGTACTGTTAGTGTCACTGTAAAATTTTGTTTCCCTTTTAAAGAGGTATTTGGCTGTCCAGTGGGAGATTCCTCTGTCGGGAAGCAGTCCCATCACGGGCTCCCGCTGAAGAAAGTGGATGGAATGAATAAATTCTTCTCACCGTGTATCACCAGAGGCTAAATTCAGTGGAGTAACATTCTCTGGAAGAAAGGACCCAAAAGCAGAAAAATGCTTAACTCCAATTTACTGCACAATAATAAACACAGTATGAGCCAAACGGCTCCAGACCCGTTCTGGACCAAGTGAAGACAGAAGAATAGTCAGGCAGGCAAGGTCAAAGTCTGGGGCAGTCCGCTAGTAACCAAATTCAATTCACAGCACTAGAAACAGAGTCAGGCAGGCAAGAGGGTCAGGCGAGGCGCAGGCAGATCAAACCAGGCAATCCAAAACTCACAGTCCAGAACAGGCAGATGGTCATAACAGCAAGGCAATCCAGAAAGGCCAACAGAAGAGTCAGTAACAGTCCATGATGTCATCAACAGATAACAGTCTAGGATCAGTAAGTTCTGAAGAAAAACAGGGAACCACAACAAAACCAACTAAATAATGAGACTTGAACAAGAAAAGAAACAAACTAGCCAGTGGCAAGGAAACAGCATAGATATAGGAAGGAAATCAAGTGGTGAAAGAAAACGGGTGCGTGGTAATGCACTTAGTTTACAATTGGCCATCTACGATGACACAATGGGACTTGAGAAGTTTATCCAAAATTCCATTTGTGTTGCTCGCTGCATGTAAAACTGCTTTGAAGAGAATCCAACCTTGCAGCCCACCACTCCAGAACCAGTGTTTATGCAAGTGGATAATACCCGACTGTCTCTTACCGAAAGAAACCACCGGCTGACCCAAAACTTGCGCTTATATTGCAGGGCAAGTAGTCATTATATTGGCACTTGTCCCATTTGTCCTCCGCGCTGCATGGTAAGTTCTGCTTCCAGTAAATCTCTTATTTTATTTTCGCTGTCACTACTGTGACATTGATTTCTGCCAATCCTGTCGTTTTAGTTTCTGGCCTCTTCGACTCCAGGTCAGCCGGCAATTTCATCTCCGATGACCTCTACAGGCACATCCAGCATGAGAACGCTCGCACTACAGGAAGTGCATTAAACTGGATTGGTGTGAGATACCAAGTAAAACCAGACAGTGCAAGTTGGCTGCCTGCATTAGGAATTATTCACCCCCTGGTTTAAGAGGAGTCCAACACGGCGATCATTCTATAGGGCATCCCTGGCTTATATAACATCAACCTGAATTATCCTGGGCCACAGGAGATGTTCTGAGGTGCAAGAGTACATCCATCCATCCACTTCTCCTGCTGTTTCTAGTTTCGTCTTTGTGGAAAAAAAGGATCGAGGCTTGCGGGCCTTGCATTGACTACCGGGCACTCAACAAGATAACCATTAAGTTCTAGTACCCACTTTCCCAGCTGCTTTGGAGCAACTCCGCAGAGCCTCCATCTTCACCAAGTTGGACCTCCGAACTGCCTACAACCTTTAGAGGCTCTGCGAGTACAACCTGTTTTTCCAGGCTGAGAGAAAAAATTGCTGAAGCCTCCAACTGTAAAACTGCTCCTCCGGGGTGTCCTCCAGATTGCATCTATGTTCCCAGTAATCACCATATTCCTCTCATCGAATCGGTTCATTTATCCATGGGTACTGGCCACCCGGGGACCAAACAAACCCTCTTGCTTCTGCAACATTGTTACTGAAGGCCCGGCATGGATATTGACATCAAGCGTTTCATCCAAGGATGTCAGCTGTGTGTGATCGCCAAAGTTTCACGCCATCTAATGGAAATACCTGCATCCTGGTTATTGATGATAGATTCTCATGTAAACTGATTCCACGGAAAGGACTCCCACAGCCACTGAGACCGCCAAGGCCCTTTTTAACCAGGCATTTGGCGATTTTGGAATTCTTAAGGACATTGTTTCCGACTGTGTTTCCACAGTCTGTATTTTACTTGTATGGAAAGCCTTTTTCTCACTCCTAGGTGTGACTATCAGCTTAACATCCTGGTACCATCCACAGTCCAGTGAGCAGTTGGAAAGGAAGGTGCAGGAGATCAATCGCTTCCTTAGGATCTTCTGCCAGAGCCACCAGGATTCCTGAAACCAGTTTCTTCCCTGGACTGACTATGCCCAAAATTCCTTGTCCCACCCCATTCCAGTGCATACTCGCTTTCAGCCACCATTATTCCACTGGTCAGGTGAACCCTCGGAGATACCATCCATCAATTACTGGTTCAGAGAGCGAGAAGGTGTGGGACGAGGCTCATCACCATCAACAGCAAGCAGCATGCAGACACAAGTTCTTTGCAGATACTTGGAGAAGGAAAACCAACCTGGACAACTTGTGTGGCTCTCCATGAGAAACAAACGTCTCCACCTGCCCTGCCGTAAACTAAGTCATCTAACTGTGTCATCTAACTAGTCATTTAAATAAGAATGGAATTAAATCAAAGCCAAAGACGTCCCAGCGAAGTTCAAAAGCAGTTATTTTACGTCCATCACGCATAACATGAAGACCTTTTATGTTTGCCAACACCAACGGCCTGCAAAAGTCTATTTAGTGAAAAAGCTGAGGAGAAAATTGGAATGGGTATTATATTACATTATTATAAATTATATTACTATTATTCCAAAAGTTCCTAAGGTTCTCATAAAGGTTGTTGAATCCTTTTTTTTTTTTTAAAGAGTGAAGTTCATTGATGCATAACATCCTGTCATCCTTCCTGCAGGATGAGGGGTTTAGAGCAGAAAATCAATGAAAGTCTATGATGTGTGTAAAACATTTTATTTATTTTAATTTTTTTCTTTCCGGCACATAATCAAAATTTTAATTTTTAAAATGTCAGCACAAAAATAGGACCTGCTCTTTCATTTACATGAGCCACATTTTTAAATGAATGAGCTGTTTGCGAAGGGTCAGATTGTGGCTGCTCTCCTGACTCAGTGAATTGATTCTCTTTACTTCTGAACTGAGAGACACTCTAGAATTAGACTGAAGTTTAAAGGAAGGCAAAGGTCCTCATAATTTCTACGGTCTTAGTTTAGTTCTACAAAGGCTATCTACTATGGCTGCCGTTTTTTGTCTCGGCTGGCTATCACACTGCTTCCAATCTCTTGCTTGTCATTATTTATCATCTTTATCCGCTACACGCATGACGCAATGCAGCGATGCGCCGCTGGTTTGCTGAGCAGACAGTGGCCTTGTTTCCCATTGGAGAGGGCCATTGTAATAGGATAGTTTAAGGATTACAGGTAAGACGCCCAAGACCTCTAACTTTGGCCAGATCCAGTGTGTCTCACCCAGCCAGGGGCATGGAGGTGCAAGGGCACCAGTTTCACCACTGAGTGGGCGTCTGGCTCATTTGAGCATCGCTACGGGGGGATCACCACCAAAAAATCTGGACTGACCTTTGCTAACGGATTAAGTGACCACGACATACAGAATTGCGACTGCGTTGTTTGGATGAAAGTGATTTGATCTCGTATTCTAACAAAGAAAAGGAACTTAACGGATTTACAAAAAGTTACCTGTTTTTTTCACAGAACATCTGAAGGTCCAACAATCTCAGCCTGATTCTCAGCTCCTCTGTCAGAGAGTTCGCATTTGAGCACATTTGAACACTTCTGCATTTTTTTCACACTCTTCCAGTCTTCCTTTTTCTCAAGTTTACACCACACTACTCTTTCACAATGGTTGTGGGTAAGATGAAGTTCACTTTTCAGAAAAGGGTGAAGTTGGCCCAGGGTTTATGGCTGCTCTCATGGATGGCAACTCTGGGCGGAGCGGTCACCTTCACTTTAGGATGCTTCCTAAAGACTGAGCTTCGAAGGAGGGGAGAGGTATCCATATAAACCTCATGTGTTCCATTTACTTGATGTTTTTGACTAATAATTTCATGTATTATGCAATGACGCAATGCATAGTTTTTAACTTCAAAGCTGGCATTGACATTATTTAGCTAAATATTATTTATCACAATATTTGGTAATTAATTATTTATTTATTCACTTAGCATGTTTTTTTTTTCATGGCTTTGGTTTAGTTTATATAATCACTAATCACAATGTAAACAAACAAAAAAGACAAATGTCTTAATAAATAATTATGTTAAGTGCTCAGTCGTTTCAGAAATATCTGGCAGGGATTAACCTATGTGAATAAAAATATTATCTAAGCCGCTGATAATAGGCTTAAGGAGCTGTCCTTTACAAAGGAGCTCTTCAGCAGTCTAGATGGGTCATTATCAATGATGATGATGATGATGATGATTGGCATCAGTCCTAAGAAGGCCATACATGATTGTCTATTTTTTACACCAATATTTTGACTCACACATATAGTACAATACTACAGTTTTTTTTTATTTATTTTTTTTCGTGTTGTTCATTATATATGTGAGCCTGGACCACAAAACCAGTCATAAGTGTAAATTTCTCAAAATTGAGATTTATACATTATCTGAAAGCTGGATAAACAGGCTTTCCATTGATGTATGGTTTGTTAGGATAGGACAATATTTGGCTGCAAATAGATACAACTATTTGAAAATCTGGAATCTGATGGTGCAAAAAAATTAAAATATTGAGAAAATCACCTTTTCCAAATGAACCAAGTTGTCCAAATGAAGTTTATAGCAATGCATATTACTATTCAAAAGTTAAGTTTTAATATATTTACGGTAGGAAATTTACAAAATATCTTCATGGAACCTGATCTTTACTTAATATCCTTAAGATTTTTGGCATAAAAGAAAAATCAATAAATTTGACCCATCCGATGTATTTTTGGCTATTGCTACAAATATACCTGTGCAACATAAGACTGGTTTTGTGGTCCAAGGTCACATATTAAGTAAATGACTAGTCCAAAAATGAGAATGATAATATCATGTGTAACAGAAATTAAATTTGGACTATTCCAAATATATATAATAAACATGCAGTGGCAAGTTAATCAGTACATTGTGCATCCTTATATATATATATATATGTTTTGTTTTCTTATATATATGAAAACATTATATATATAAAAATCCAAAATAAATCATAATTTAAATTATAGTAGTATCTCAGTGGTACAAAATGGTATTGCCATACCAATGTGTATATATAAATAAGATTATATAGTATATATTCTTAAAGAAAAGGAAAAAAAGTCCTTTCATGATGCTTGATGACTTACTAATTGGTTTATTACTGTCCCAATGGATTATCAAATTTGCCTTAATCATAATGGACATCTAAGCACAGCTTGCTCTTAATGTAACGTCCAAATTCTCTCCCATGTTCTCCAACTGTGTATGGGTTATTATGGGTAATTTTGCTCGGTATGACATATAATCTACTCTAATGAAAAATAGGAAAGAAAGGTAAGGTAAATTCATTGTGTACGGTGAGTGCAATGCAATCTGAGCTTAAAATAGACTGACATCAACATCTTGTTCTTTAGGTAATGGACAACACAGACATCCACTGTGTGCCCAACACCTTGATGATTGTGGGTCTGGCTTCCATGGGCATCAACTACTTCGCCAGTCGAATCTGCCAGGATGCCCTCGACCCTGGGCGTTTCCCGCGATGGAAGACCTTCCTGAAGCCCTATTTTGGATGCTCGATATTCTTCACCACCCTCATGCTGATTTCAGTCATCCTGAGTTACGCCATGAAGGGCAGCCTGGAGACCTCCCTGAAGATCGGCCTGAAGAACGGCATCCGCTTCTACAAGGACACCGACACGCCCGGCCGCTGCTTCCAGAAGCAGACCATCGACCGCCTTCAGATGGAGTTCCAGTGCTGCGGCAACAACGACTACAAGGACTGGTTTGAGGTGCAGTGGATCAGCAACCGCTACCTGGATTTCAGCTCTAAGGAAGTGAAGGAGTGAGTCAAAAGTGTTAAAGGGATACAGAAGTTCACCCAAAAATGAAAACCGTGTTGTCATTTGCACACCTTCATGTCGTTCCAAATGCGTTTGACTTTGAAGAATGTTTTTGTCCATGCCATGACAGAAACACACTGCACTCCACTGACTTTCACTGTGTGGGCTTTTCCAAGAATCCTCTTTTATTTCCCACAGAATGAGGGCTCACACTTTGGGCACCAGGCACTCACTGTTAACTAACTATTAACTATGACTTTTGCCTCAGTAAACTGCTAATTTGCAGCTTATCAATAGTTACTAAGGTAGTGGTTAAGTTTAGATATGGTGTGGATTAGGGATGTAGTTCATGTATTACCAAATAAAGATATGTTCACAGGTTTAGAACAACATGAGGGTGAGTAAATGATGAGAGAATCTTCATTTTTGAGTGAACTATCCCTTTACCATCTGTATTAGGACACCTAAGGACACTTGAGGAGAACTTGAGACTTCATAAATCCACTATAAATACCTCTGAGAGCTAATTTTCAGATACCACTTCATTTGATATTTTGTTTCTAATGCAGTAGCATTCATAATTGTTAAGAGTGTCTTAAGTGTCCAAAAGCATTAAAATGTACTAGAGTCACAAAATCAGAGACTAAATATGGCCACTGAAAATGCATTTATGGCTGGTGTAAGCGGCTGATCACTTGTCATCACACAAGACACATTCTAATATTCTAAGTCCAAATATGGACTCTTAAGATCTCTTTGTAAACACAACAATCTTTTGGATGAGTACAATGAAATTAAAAGCACAAAGTTTAAGTGAACTACTGGTATATTAAGAGCTATCTCATGGCAGTTTTCAGTGATTCAAGGTTGTCTTCTCTCATTTCTTTCTTCATTCTCACTCCTCCAGCCGCATCAAGAGCAACGTGGATGGCCGTTACCTGATTGACGGCGTGCCCTTCAGCTGCTGTAACCCGAGTTCTCCCAGACCCTGTATCCAGTCCAAAATCACCAACAACACGGTCCACTACAACTACGACCACCAGACCGAAGAGCTCAACATCTTCATTCGTGGTTGCAGAGAAGCGCTGGTCAACTACTACATGGGGCTGATGAACACGATTGGAGCTGTGGTTCTGTCCGTCTTTATGCTTCAGGTACACTGATAAATGTTTGCATGTACACAGTGGACCTAACGAGTACACACTATATTTATTTCAACATACATGCAAATGAGACTTTGAGGGATAGACATAAATTTCCAAAAAAAAAACAAGAAAGAAAGAGTTTTGAAAATCAGATCTTCAATCGCGTTTTAAGACAATATAACCCACCAAAGAGACATCGAACAGACCACCGGTTTGTTTTCACTCACGTCAGATATACTGCCTACCCTGACTGTGATCAGTTAGTTTGTTGACCGTTTATTTGCCAAATTAGTTCCTTTTAATTCCTTGTACCATGTATCATGTGCTACAAAAGCTACATTTGGGATCACTTTAAAATAAGGTTCAGTTTGTTAGTGTGTTAAATACATTAGCTAACATTAACTAACAATGAAAAATAATTCTAAAGCATTTAATATTTGTTCAATTCAACATTTACTAATGCATTGTTAAAATCAAAAGCTGATAATATTATTTAATGGATCTGAGCTAATGTGAACTAACAGTGAACAGTTGTATTTTTATTATAAACTTAACAGTTTTTTTTTTTTTACAGTTTTTACAGTTCACAACTTACACAGATTTCCACGTGCGTGTATATTTACTTTTATTTTCCTGTATATTTTACTTACATTTACGTTTATGCATTTAGAATATACTTTTTATCCAAAGCGACTTACAAAAGAGCAACCAAAATCAAACTAAACCAACCAAAAGAGCAACAAAAGCAATTCATCAAAGAGTCAACAACATTTGTAATATGCATTGAGAGGTTTATTAGACACTACGGCCTGGTTTCATAGACAGGGCTTAGGCTAAGCCAGTATTAGGCCATAGTTTATTAAGACATTTAAGTAATTTTTATAAACATGTCTTCAAAAATAAACATTACTGGTGTGCATCTTGAGACAAAACATCTATTTTAAGATCAGTCAGTGCACGTTTCTTTCAGCTGAAACAGCTCAGACTTGCATTTTAATCCGAGACTAGGCGCGGGTAGAGTTTACTTCTACTAATCAGCTATTTTTTCTCACATACTACATCCAACACCTCTCGTCTGCAGAGCTCAGTGTTAGCCAGCGTGCGCCTCCTGCAGACGTCTTTGGAGGCCGTGGCTGGACAGGAGAACGTGGAGATCGAAACCGAGGGCTACTTGCTTGAGAAGGGAGTGAAGGAGACGTTCATGGAGTATGTGGATCCTGTGCTGAAGCTCCTGCTGCTGAACCAGGTGACTCCTGAAACCAAACCGGAAGCAGGAGCGACCACCAGCAGCTAAAGAGTCAGATTCACCCGAACGCCGAAGAGTTTCCAGCAGGAGGCTGAGAGTGCTGACATCTAATCCAATAATTCATGTTTTGGGATTTTTATATATAAATTGTAATCTCAAAGAGTTTTATACTTCATTAATACACTAAAATGGTTGTTTCTAACAGTACTGACATTTCATTAGACGTCTTTTGAACAATGAATGATCCCACTGTCTATTCTGCAGCACCCTACTCCTCACTTGTGTTTTATGGCAAATGTATGATATCGCTAGCCTCGGGTGAGCAACCGTCTGTTCGTTCCTGTCAGGAGAAACTCAGCGCAGCTATGCATGGGAAATGACCAGCAGCATGCTTAATTTTCCATCATGAACGGTTGAATATTTGAGTGACTGAACAGTTTCTTAATAGTAAGGTCTATTACATTTCTTTCCCATTTTCTCGTGTCATACGCAGAACAGAGGCTGATTATGTAATATTACTGCTACGGATGTTTGTAAATGATTGGAATCACAGAAAGATGCAAATGAACACCCTTGTGAAAAAGAAGTGCGCATAACTGTAGTAAATGTGCACGTGTAGTGTACTTCAAATTTGAAAGTATATTTTAAAAACCTGTACTTGCAGGTAATATATTATTAATGAAATAAAAGACAACTTAAGTGTACTTAATGAGAGTCTATCTGCATAACACTATTTCTTATCTAAGTACGCTTTTAAAAAGTGCACTTTGTTATAACAAGGTAGTACGCTTATTGATGTGTTGACATACTAGAGTACATGTGAAGTGCTATAATTTGAACTCTTGTGTTGTATTATTACATTTAAAGTTAATACTTTTAAATGTACTAAATTGCAACTTCATCATTACAAGTGTGTAATTACAAATATAACGTACTTTTCAATATGACAAAGCGTATTTTAGTTTTCCTATGAATATTTGTCAGTACATCTAACACACTTTAACCAGTAATTATGAAATTACATCTAAAAAAGTCAAAAAGGGTCAGAAATGCACAACTAAATTTAAGCTAATACATTAACGTGCAGTTAATTTGCACTTGTGTAAAGTGTAATCTTTAAGTACTCTCTTTAAAAGTATGCTGAAGTGCACTTCTTTTTCACAAGGGTAAGCCGTTCTAATCATCCACATCTCACGCCGTGCGCTACCCAGCGGTGAAAAGACGACGCTTTCTCTTCCAAAACAGTTTTTGTTGACAAACTTTGACAAACGACAGAACACATTGTTTCTTTGGCTTCATCCCGGGACGTCCCGTCCACACAGACCTCTCGCTGGCCTGCAGTCGGTCTCCACATTGCTGTACTGTTTATTAAGTATGTTCTAATAGGTTTTGACTGCGTTGTATTTCCGCTTGCAGTGTGGACGAGCAAACTACTTGATGCTGGAAATATTATTATAATTACAATACATGTGAAATAAATTATCATTAAAATTTTTCCTCCAGTTATTACTTTCTCATCCAGTGTTATTGCATGTTGTAAACATGAATACTTAACTGTCATTAATTCATTTTTGTTTTGCATTCAGCGTGGAACTAAATGCATTGTACGTGATAAAGATGGTGTAGATGATGCTCACTGCTCTGCTATGAAACCCTGTACTGCAGAACCGTCACAAAACTGTCAGGTCCAATAAAATCTGACATTTTGAACTGCTTTGTTGTGTAGTGATATTTGTGGAAATAGATGCATACTGTTTCCCCCTGCTGATCGTTTCTTCCAAGCTTCTACACATCCACACAATAACATTCTGGTGCACACGGTAAGAAAGCGGAAAGATCTGCACAGGTAGACACCCACTTTCCTACATACATAAATAGCTGGATGTCAGAGACAGATAATGAAGGATGATGATTGATGGCAGCAGGTACAGTGAAAGCCCAGCGTGTCTGCGTCCTTTATCCTGTAACCTGTCCTAATCTGTTAATACACAAACTGCTGCACAAGCACTCACACTCACCGCATCCGATTACACCTAATAAAGCAGGTTAATACGTGAATATCCAAATGCATGTATATATGTCAAGTGCTCATCTTGTCAAGTAAAGATGCTTTCAGCAGACCTATATTATATATTGATGTTTCATTTGCAATATAATATGGGAGACATATAAATGACGCATGTTTTGAGTCAAAGGTCCAGTTCTACAAATGCGTGGTTTCTCTAGCACTGGTTATCAGTGTTGTTATCACTATATACACTGATCAGCCACAAGATTAAAACCACCTTCCTAATATCATGTCAGTCTCTTTGGTGGTGTTAAAAACAGCTCAAAGCATGGACTCCACCAAACCTCTGAACATGTCCTGTGGTTTCTGGCACCAAGACATTGGCAGCAGATCCTTTAAGTGGGGAAGTGGGCTCTCAATGGATCATATTTGTTGGTCCAGCTCATGCCATAGATGCTAAATTGAGATTTGGGGAATTTTAAGTCCAAAGCAACACCTTTAGCTCTTTGTGATGTCCCTCAAATCATTCAAATCATTTCTGCAGTGTGTCAGGGTGCATTGTCCTGCTAAAAGAGGCCACTGCCAAAGAAGGGAACATCGTTGCCATGGAGGGGTGTACATGGTCTCCAACAATCTTCAGGTATGTACGTGTCAAAGTAACATCCGCATGAACATCAGGTACTAACCACAGCATATTAGGAACACCCCATGAGACTCGCCATCAGATGCTCTGCTGCAGTTATCTAACCATCACCATCTAGCTCTTGTCAGTGTCAGTCTTTTCGCATGCTCATTTTACCTGCTTCCAAATCCAAGAACTGACTCTTTACACTCTTCATATATAGGGTACAACGGGGCTAAAGGCACACCATAAGAAAGAAATATCCTGTTTACTGTGCCTAAAATGTAAATTGCAAAACTGCAAAACTGCAAAAAAAAAAAAAAAAAAAAAAAATTATATATATATGTTTCTATTAAAGATTTATGGAGCAACAGATTTTGCGTGACAATTAATCATACAAGTCGTTTATTTTGATTTAAAATTTTATTAATGTATAAGGTGGCAAGTGAGGCCTTTTACCCCACACACAGGGTAAAAGGCTCACCAGCATGGGGCAAAAGGCACACAGTATTGATATACATACTTTAGCTAAAGCAATGTTTTTTGTTTGTTTTTTTAATAATGTCAAAGTTAATACTTGTTCAAAACAATCACTGCAGCAAAGTTTGTACTATTTTCTGCTTATTTTGATAAATAAAATAATTAATTTTGGTTTAATAAATATACTGTCGTTAACATATGTTAATATAAAACATAAAATATGATATTTAGATTCCATTAGATTTAGATTCCATCTGTCAAAAAAAAGAAAAAAAAAAAACTGCCTTCTATTAATTATCAGGTTAATTATTGTGCCTTTTAGCCCCAACAGCTTTTTACCCCAAATACCATACTTTTACATATTCTTTCATTATTTAAAACTGTTGCTTTAATTAACTTAAAACTAAAAAATCATTAAGAAGACATTTGTCTCAAATATATGCATTCATTTTAGTGATTCTCATTTGCAAATATTAGATCAAGTAAGCACAGAACCGACTTTGCGCTGCTGCCCACCAGTGTGTCAAGTATCAGACAAATTTGCATGTGCACCTTGAAAAGTGGATGTTATGCCACTTTTTGGGCCATCTAGTGGTTTAGAGGAAAATAACAATAAAGGCGCATTTTACCCCAGTTGTACCTATATATATATAAAGTTTGTGATCAGTAAGTTTTAATGTTTTTTAAAGACTTATCTTATGCTCACCAAGGGTGCATTTACTTGATCAAAAATGTATTAAAACAGTAACATGATTACAGTTTAAAATAATGGTTTTCTATTTTAATACTCTAAAATATACACAGCTATTTTGCATTTAAAATAATATTTCACAATATTATTTTTTCCCGATTTTATTTACAAATAAATGCTGCCTTGATGATCATATAAGAAGTTTCTTTAAAAACATTAAAAATCTTACTAATGGCACCATATATACCCAGGTATATATATACACACAAACACACACATGCACATTAAATTACTTACTACCTACCTGAATTATTGAATGGTTCTTAGTATCATCAGTGTTAAAAAAGTATATATCAAATAAGTTATAATATAGACCTATTTAAAGACAGTTTTACATAGTAATCCTCTCTCACTGTCAAGTTTCCATTGTGACTTACAAAACGCTGTAAGTGTTTGTAGGTGCTGCAAGTTTGTGTTGTTGTTGTAAAATTCTGTTATCTCTCAGCAATAATACGCTTAATGGATACTTCAGAGATAACAGCTCAAATTAGATCTGACACATGACATAGGAATTACACACATACAACCGGAGATCCAAAAGGGCGTGCAAGTTAAAAGCCCTGCTGTCGTTAGTGGGAGAGGCTGTCCTTTAGTACGGGAGTTGGCAAGTTGGATTGCACCAGCTTTTCTCTTTCGCCACCTACACAGAGAACAACCCTCCCAAACACACGTCGGATCTACTCTGAAACCGATTCCAATAGCGGCACTTCGGCTTACTATCGGAAAGTCAGAATCGTTTCAGCGAATCAGCTCGTTCGAACGGTTCATTCAAATGAACCGAGTCATAAAACGATTCATCAATTCGTTCGAGACATAACTCAAAACCGCATTTACGTCGTGTTTTGTAACGAAATAATTAAAATGATATGCCGCTGGTCGCTTTTTTATTGTTCCAAACTCACCTCGCACATTTTTTAAACAAAATGAACACAGCCAAATGTACAATTCGAGCGCTTTAAAAAGCGAATCGGTTCGCTCGAATCAACCGAAAGAACCGGTTCAAAACAACGATCGGTTCGCGATTCGAACAGCACTACTTCGGCTTCCGTAGCTGAAATGATCCTTACTACACTTTCTTCCAGGCATTTATCGTTCAATTGATTTCCTTTCCAAAACAAACGCATATTTTAACGCGAGTCAGGCATAACTACACCCGGAAGGAAGAAGCAAAGGACTGAAATCCGCCCGTTCAGCTGTAGTGAATCCGCTACTAGGGGACGTTTTTAACGTGATCTGTCACGGTTGATAGTTAGCACATAGGCTATCAGGGTATAGCTCGTTAGCAGGGCAAATATCGGTTTATTTGGAGTGTGTTTTGGTCGTAGAGCGCTATCGAGATCAGCTCGGATGTGAACAGTGGCGCTGGATGGACCGCGATCTTCACTGCAGTTGCGGACGACCTCACGACAGTTGTGTCGAAGTTGGAAATACGGAAATAACAGCCATTTATGGCCCACAGTATAATCAATTAACTGCACTTCAAGTGTTGAAATACCGCATTTGTTTTGAGAGATATTAAAGTATATGGCTGTGCCCGCTCCTCTCACAGGTGGAGATTAATATTTAGGTCGTGCACGAAGATTAGTGTTCACAGCAGGATGTCAAAGGGATTTGTGAGCTGAGATAATAACAAAAACAAAAACATGTCATTCTCCCTGTCATAACCCGCAGAGTTTCGCTTTACGACAGAAAACCGTGTGTCGACATTTGAATAACATAGATGTTTGAGCATTGGACGAGCGAGCTGTCAAAATCATTTTACTGATCAAATACTCTAGAAATCAAACACATCATGTCAGGGGAAAGTAGTGGTAGCGGCGAGGACTCCGACCGGGAAACCCGCCGTAAAGTTTGCACCGTTAAACACGAGATCACTAATGGTAGGTGACTTCACCCGGTGTGTTTTGATTTCTCTACTACTACAAAAGTGTGCTACTGTATCTGGCTGGCTCTACCCTACAGTACTGTGGTTATTTAATACGATTTGTGGTGTTGTGATGCTATCAAATGTCTTGGTATAATATGATTACCACATTCATATTACTTAGTATGTCGGAGAATACCCAGTCAGTGTTTTATTTTGGATAAAGTGTACAACTTCATCAGTAAAAACAAACTGGTGGTTTATTTAGCTGTCAAGTGGCATATAGATATAGATATAGATTTTTTTTTCAAGGTTTTTAATTATCAGTATCAGTCAGATTAATTTTTCCAGATTCATTGTCCTGTGCCACCTCTCATAAGAAAAACACAAAGCAAAGGTTATTCGTCATTTTTAATATTTTTTATATGTTGGATGGTGGTCATTTTGATTCTTTCATTGCAGTTCTAGCTCTACTTTTATTTTATTTATTTATTTTTAATTAAAAAGCAGGAAGAACACTTTGTTACATGTTACATTTTCAATCACATACGTTATTGGACATAAAGTGTTACTAATAACATTAATAAAAGATAATTGCATTAATTGCATCTGCATGTACTGTGCACTATAACACATGTATTTCATGTACACTGTCGCTCAAAAGTTTTGGATCAGTAAGACTTGTAATGCTTTTTAAAGATGTTTCTTATGCTCATCAAGGCTGTATTTATTTGATCAAAAATACAGAAAAAAACAGTAATATTGCAAAATGTTATTACAATATAAAATAATGGTTTTTATTTTAATCAATTTTAAAATATGATTTATTCCTGTGATGCAAAGCTAAATTTTCCTCAGCTGTTACTCCAGTCTTAGTGTCACGTGAACCTTCAGAAATCATTCTAATGTGCTGATTTATTATCAGAATTATCAATTTTGGAAACAGTTGGACCCCTTTTTTTTGGAATACTTTTTTCAGGATTCTTTGATCAATAAAAGGTTAAAAAGAACAGCATTTATTTAAAATGGAAAGGTTTTCTAACAATATACACTACTGATCAAATGTTTGGGGTCAGTAAATTAAATTAAATATTTGGCAGCACAGCTGTTTCCAAAATTGATAATTCTGATAATAAATCAGCATATTAGAATGATTTCTGAAGGATCACGTGACACTAAGACTGGAGTAACAGCGGATGAAAATTCAGCTTTGCATCACAGGAATAAATCAGATTTTTTGATTAAAATTAAATTGTAGTAACATTTTGCAATGTTACTGGTTTTTTTTCTGTACTTTTGATCAAGTAAACGCAGCCTTGATGAGCATAAGAAACATCTTTAAAAACATTACAAGTCTTACTGATCCCAAACCTTTGGGTGGTTTCGAAAGATTTGAGAGTGAGATTTGTTGTGTACATTCACTCTTTGTCTCTTCTCAGCAAATCTCACAGGATACACTGAGAAAGTTGGCATGGAGAACTTTGAACTTCTCAAGGTGCTGGGCACTGGAGGTGAGAGCGACTTACAGACTCACAGATATGTTTCTGTCACACGCTACAGTCAGTCATAACTGCTTCGTCCATCCCGTACAGCTCACTAGAAATATTTACACTTAGAAAAACATGTTCATCAGTAAGCAGTGAAATATTTGTGAATATACAGGTCAGTTTTTCCTGTTGTTGAATTATTGGTATTTAAAGATAAACGAGTACATTGCTGTGCAATTACAATCCACTAGTCTTCTGAGAAATGTGCTGTAGACGTCTGTCCAGTCCGTGAGGGTAATAATCAGCCTTAGACAGCAGACCCGTAATCAGACCCAGTGTACGCCCAAACACCCCGTGCACGCTTAATGCTGGCTTATTAACAACATATGAATTGCACGAAGCATTTAAGTCATATTTGTGTACATTTGTAATTCATAATACATTTTTAAGCATATGCAGCTGTAATTAAGCTGTTTGTGTGCTGATTCACATAATGTGTGGCTCTTTGGGGTGTTTAAAACATGGTTTGAGCGCAGAGATTGCTCAAAACTGTGCTCCTTGGTTAAAGTCGTCTCTTAAATCTCTGGCTTTTCTCTTCACCAGCCTACGGGAAAGTGTTCCTGGTCAGAAAAATCAGCGGCCATGATAAAGGCAAACTCTATGCCATGAAGGTTTGTACTGTCTGTTATCGCACTTTTTTGCTCGTCCTTCACTTCGTAAAACAACACAAATGTGCACTGAGAGCTGTGCTTTATAGTTTTAGGAATTCTATCTTTATTAATGGCCATTCTTTATAAAGATAAAGATGCATTTAAATCATTTGCAGATATTATAGCAATAAATAAACAATTAGAATACTCTGAACACAGTTTATGTTAGTTTATGCAGCTGTCAGCTATTTACTGTCACAATAGATTTTGATTAAACCACTATTTTTGAGTTGTGTTTTTTGCGGTGTTATTATTGTTAATTAAAACTAATCATTAACTAATGCCATAAAAACATTTGATTACTTAAAATTAAATAACTGTTAATTGAAATAAAATGTAAATAAACTTATTTTATTTCAGCTAGTTGCCAAGGCAATGTTTCTTTAGTACTAAAATAACTCTAAATAAGCTAAAACTAAAACTTTATAGAAACTAAATAGACACGGTTTAAATAAGAAACATGACAAACATGCTACAAAATCACTCAAACTTTTACTAAAAATGATATGATAAAAATAAGATTTTAACAAAAGCTATAACAGTAACAGAAACTATAATAATGTGTCAGTGACACAGTCGACCTTTGTTAAGTCACGCTATAAAATACATCAAATGTTAGATGACGATTTTTTGTTGACATTTTTGTGACTGTGCTCGGGTTCTTAGAATGGAAATTTACAATGTCTGATAAAAACAAGACAAAGTGACGAGTGCACTTTTATTCAAATGTGTTTTTCACCATTTCCTGAGATAGAAAGTTGTAATGAAATGATGTTATGTTATGTTATGTTAGGTTTTGAAGAAAGCGGCCATCGTTCAGAAGGCAAAGACGGCCGAGCACACGAGAACAGAGCGACAGGTGCTGGAGCACATCCGCCAGTCCCCGTTTCTGGTCACCCTCCACTACGCCTTTCAGACGCAAACCAAGCTGCATCTCATACTAGGTAAGACAGGATGCAAACTGTTTTATGGGTTGTTTCTGTAGGATAGTTGTGTTTAGGGCTGAGTGCTTCAACAGCATGTACCGCGTCACATGTTCATTTAATAGGACCATTTGTTGACTTTAATAGGACCAGTCTGGTTCTCCAGCATCTCAATACTTTGGTGTAAATGAGATGTCACAAGCTGTTTCCATCCAGCTATTTTTATGCACATTTTGTGTAATGTATAAAAATATGCTGAATGGAAACCGCAAGATGCGTCCATACATTTTACAAAATACATTTTTATCGGCTGGCAAAACATGCGTATAACGATGGAAACACGTTTGCCATTTTTTCGCGTTTTGTAATTCATTGTATGTGAAGAAAGAGCCACAGTGGCCTCTCCTCCTGCAGCAAATCAGCTTTTTACTGATATTTGGGCCCAGTTTATCAGGAAGTGACGGTTTTCTTATCTTCGTCTTCGTGATATTGCACATAAATTAAATTCACAACTTTGGATGGAAACAGCACCTGTAGGATCTGTATGACTTATATATGCTTGCTCTAAGTGATGCTGCAGTTTTATTTCAGGTTTGTACTGATTGTTTTTACAAGAGCTTTAAATATAACACATCCAATTCCAAGTGGTAGACCAGTGTTATTAATATTGACTGAAACTTAAATTAAAAATATGAAAAAAAATTTGGTTCATTTAAAAAAAAAAAAAAAAGAGTAATGTTTCCAAGTAAATGAAATAAGATGAAACACTAAAATTATTAATTGGGAATAAAACTAAAACTAAAACTAAAAACTAAACTAAACAGAAAAAACAAAAACATAAATAATAAAATTTAAATGAAAATAACTGCATAAAGTATAAACTAAAATTAAAATGAAAACTTACAATACAAAAATAAAAGCTAGAATATTAAATTCAAGTTATTATTAAACTATACTGGTATATAAGTAATAATAATAACATTCTGTAATACTTATTATTCATCTGTTATGAAATATATTAATGTCTGTTCCAAATGTAATTTATTCCCTGGATGATCTAAAAATAGCCATGACTGTGTAACTGATTAAAATGTAAGGTTTTTTTGAGTACTCTCTCGGTAAAGTGGTGTTTTTTGTAAAATGCTGTGCGTGTGCGTTTGTTTTTCGGAAGACTATGTGAGCGGAGGAGAGATGTTTACACACCTGTATCAGAGAGATCATTTCTCCGAGGATGAGGTCAGGATCTACGTGGGAGAAATTATTCTGGCCCTGGAGCACCTGCACAAGGTACCAACATCTGCTGGAGAATCTGCTGCCCACGCTTTCACTGAGAAACACACACACACACACACACACATATGTGAGCTGGTGTACTTCAGTGTTTTCTAAGCACTTCATCCGGTCTTGTGTTTTCAGCTCGGCATTGTGTACCGCGACATCAAGCTTGAGAACATCTTACTGGACAGTGACGGTCATGTGGTTCTCACAGACTTTGGGCTGAGTAAGGAGTTTCTGGAAGAGGAGGTGAGAAAATAAAAACGGATCTTAACTGTACTTTGGATAGTTTGTTTCATTGTATCCGTGTCGTGTCGTCCGGTGTGCGGTTCTCACGCTGCTCTGTTTTGTTGCTGTGTAGAAAGAGAGGACGTACTCATTCTGTGGCACTATAGAGTACATGGCTCCTGAGATTATCAGAGGAAAGGCTGGCCATGGCAAGGTGAGAGCAGACAAAATCACATAACACGTCTCACAGACGAATTGGAGATTAAAGCATTGCATATAAAATAAGCTATTTTGCATTGTGAAATTATTATTTTTTTGGATAATTAAACAGTTTGCTAAATAAAATATCTGCAATGTGTCTATTTGTATTTATAAACATGATTCTCATTACTGTAATTTACTTGCAATTGTTTTAGTTATATTTTGCTTCCGTGCACATTAAGCTGTGATAGAAGAATGTGTTTTAACCTTTTTTTCCCCCTAGTAATGACAAAAAAGTTTTTTTTTTTCCACATTACCGTGATTAGGGCCCTATGATTTCCGCGATGCGGAAAACACGGTTGGAATCGCAGAATCCTAAAAACAGAATTTACTGAATAACGTGAAATGTCACGGAATTTGTCAAAGTTTGAATGAATGAATCAAAAGTAGGTCATTACACATCGAACCGCAATATGGACTAGTATCTGTAAATATTACGCCGCAAAAATACCATTAAAATGTGAATCGTGCTTGTTCTGCGTGTCTCTGTTTTAATGAATGGAGCAGACGAGCGCTTTTGTTTACGACACACACTGAAGAGCACGTGACGTCTCACTAAATGAGGACATAAATACATGAACAATATCTGCTGAGAGTCACTTCATGAGCGTTTGACTGTCCCATTTCTTCCATGTTTTAATTTTAATAGTAAATTCCCCTTTGCTTGCAAAAAACAAATTTGCTTAATTTTCAACACAGAATTTCTGAGGGTACAAAAAACCTTTCATAAGGCTATTTTAAGAATAAAACTGAATAAATGAAGTATGCATTCAAATAATTAGACATGATAAAACACAGAATTTGATAACAATAAAACAGAAAAACTAAAACATTTCATAGGGGCCTAAACATGTCATTTTTGTTAAACCTTATTAAATTGATCTGAAATTGTATAAGTTTCATGATTTTAATTAATTAGACATGCTCTTTGAGTAATACAATTTGATTTAACCATTAAAAAGGAGTTGAGAAAAATTAAAATGGGAAAAAACGGAATTTGGAAAAAAATAAAATGGATTTCATAGGGCCCTGAGTGATGATGACTTTTTGTCGTTTGTTATTGCAGCAATAAGAATTTGTGGTCAAATTTAAGAAAATGTGTGGTCAATCAATAAAATCTGTGTAACACAATATTAAATGTGTCCCTGGACCACAGTCATAAGGGCCATTTTTTTTTAAAATTGAGATTTATACATCACCTGAAAACTGAATAAATAAGCTTTCCATTGATGTGTGGTTAGGACAATATTTAGTTGAGATACAACTATTTGAATACCTGGAATCTGAGGGTCTGCTGAGAAAAATTGCCTTTAAAATTGTCCAAATGAAGTTTATAACAGTGCATAATACTAATCAAAAGTTAAGTTTTGATATGTTTACAGTAATGAATTTGGCATAAAAGAAAAATTGATCATTTTGATCCATACAGTGTGTTGTTGGCAATTACTACAAATACGCTCATGCTGCTTATGACTGGTTTTGTGGTGCAGGGTCACATTTGTGTTCTGAGTTTGACACACCACAGAAAAAAAGTGTTAATGCACGGGCACGGAAACCACGCCCACCATGCTCAGTGGCTCCATTGCCTCATTGAGTCATGATTTTAGCCCCACCCAAAAAATCCTGAACACAAAAATGGTGAAAAACTGTTTAACGCTCTAACTCCACAATGAAATACTACATAGTTCACAGTCTTTGTTACACATTTCAGCAATGCATTTCTAATATTTATAATGCGTTTAGAAACAATTCTCAGAATTGACTTTACACAGACTTTAATTTTCATAAAAAAGGACCCAGGCACATTTTTAACCCTATTCAGATGGTAATTGTTTATTATGTAGATGTCTGTAAAAATACGTTTGCTTGACACCTTTCTGTTTTTAATCTCAAAAAAGGTGACTGTCATTTTAAAAATGTGAAAAATAGCAGACATATGTTAACACTGTCTTATTTGCATAAGGTAAACATCTGACAGGGCTATCTGTTCACCTAGTAAAATGATTAGTTGTGTAAGCTAATCAAAAGTTTACATGGTTTTGTTCTCTTTTTTTTTCTTTTAACAGCTCCCACTCACTTTATTGCAGTGGTGACATAATATTATTCTTGTTAACAGTTTTCAGCATTTCAGTAATAAAAGTGCCTGTATTTAAGATGCTCGCACGTTATCGCGCATTATCAGTTGGCATACCGAAGATTTACAGAACAGCTTTTGGATCGAGTCTTTCTTGTAAACTCGGCGATGTGGATTCATACAGCAGTTTAGTTAGCGCAAGATCACGGCGTCAGAAACGGTCGGTAATTCAGGCGGAAATTTTTCTGCAGGTGGTGGGAGAAAAACAGCAACGTTTTGAATTTGGACAGCGATAAAGTCACAAACCAGTCCCTGTAATGTTGAAATTAGCATACGCCCCCATGAGAAACAATTAGCGTCTGAATAGGGCTTTTGACAGGATGCTGTGAGATTGAGCAGATTGTGATGAACGGCGATTAGGCGTGACGTGTGTCGTATCGGTGATGTTCGCTCCGTCTTGTCTGCAGGCGGTGGACTGGTGGAGTTTGGGGATTCTGATGTTCGAGCTGTTGACGGGAGCGTCTCCGTTCACTCTGGAGGGAGAGAGGAATTCCCAGAGCGAGGTGTCCAAGTGAGTCTGATGCTGTTCTCCCACAGCGCTCGCACTCACAACAGCTGCTGTCGCCACTGCATCACGTGAGTTGTTTCCTGTCTCTTGCAGACGCATCCTGCGCTGCGAGCCTCCGTTCCCCTCCATCATCGGACCCTTGGCTCAGGATCTCCTGCGAAAGTTACTGGTCAAAGACCCTCATAAGAGGCTGGGCTCTGGTCCCCGAGGAGCCGAGGACATCAAGTCCCACCCCTTCTTCAAGGTTTTCTTTTCATTCCTCCATCTTTCTCTTTGCTTTTCAACTGCATTTGTTCTGCACATTTTTTGGCGGCCAGAAATTAACCTTGACCTCCACCGAAACAGTTTTAGAAGGGCCTAAATCGCTGACCAAAACAGTGACGTTTCATTAGCACTTCACTGATGGCACGTTTGTAAGCACATGTCTGTTTTGTGTACACAACATAAGCTATAACAGACTGTGAAAATGTATTGTATAGTTTGTTTTTACGTCAGGAAAGCCATTCAGTGTCCATTAATTTACACAAATTAACAACAACGACAACAAAACCTCTAGGAACATTTTGCTAAATATATGCACTGTATTAAATATTATAATTTTCTTAACCTGTTGTCTTCATATGTGACCCTGGACCACAAAACCAGTCGGGCACGGGTGTATTTGTAGCAATAGCCAAAAATGCATAGTATGGGTCAAAATGATCCATTTTTCTTTTATGCCAAAAATCATTAGGATATTAAGTATAGATCATGTTCCATGAAGATATTTTGTAAATTTCCTACCGTAAATATATCAGAACCTAATTTTTGATTAGTAATATGCGTTGCTGAGAACTTCCTTTGTAGGGTTGGGTATCGAAAATCGATTCTGATTCCAGAATCGTTTACTTAAAGTCAGGAATCGGATATTTCTTGTAAAATTATTATTTTTTTCCATCTGTGAGGACCCGACCTAGCGATCTGCCAGGACCTTGCTCGCTAATCTGTGCATAGCGCTCCACAGTGTGGCTACACTTGCGATCAGAGGTCAAAAAAACAAAGTAGCCTTTAATATTTGTGATTATCTAAACGTGTTGCAATAGAGGTGTCACCACCAATATGACAAAGAATTTTAATTGAACAGATCGTTAAAGATCACAAACAAAAAAACAAAAAAATCAAATAACAACGTGATTCCGTTCCTACATTGCAATGATTCATCTGTTTGATTCCTCAACCTTTCTTTCGTGCAGCGAGCGATCATACTAGTGTGATCTGAACATTCAGATCTCCTACAGACAGACACTGGCATGTGTATGAATGAAAGAGTTTCACAGTCTTTTCAACCACACGGTTCATTATTTCTCTTACAAACATTCAAAGTTCAAAGTCTGTTTATAAATGTACGGTAGAGATCAAAATAGAGTAAATCATCCTTTATAATAATGTTAAAGATTTATAAATTATGTTGTTATGCCAGTAGAAAGGGGGCTGTTAATAATGTATTTGTCTTTGATTGTTCATTCAAAAATGCTGATTCGTCCAGTAATGAACCAAGTAAATCTTGAGTGAATCACTGAATCATTTACTTATAAATTAGGCCTACATGTGATTTTGTTTAGTTGTCTAATGTTTTTTCTTCAGAATTGTAAGAGAACCACAACTTCCATGTAAAAACAACAACAACAACCCAGTTTATTCAGAATCACGCAGCTCTATTTTGCAAACAGCTCTTAAGTGAATCTTGTTTTTATGTAGCCTGTTGGTTTTTGTTCATGGTATTCAGCTGCAACTAAATGTTTAGCAAAAAAAGCTTGATATCATCTTTGTTCATTTTCAAAGCGAAACTGGGAATCGAAAAGAATCAGAATCGTTAAGCGGAATCGGAATCGGAATTGATAATATTCTAACGATACCCAACCCTATTCATTTGGACAACTTGAAGAGTGATTTTCTTCTTTTTTAGATTTTTTGTTTTTGCACCCTCAGGTTCCAGATTTTCAAATAGTTGTATCTCTTATTCGTTCAGCTTTTAGATGATGTACAAATCTCATTTTTAAAAAATCGACCCTTATGGCTGGTTTTGTGGTCGAGGGTCACGTATTTAATTTATGTTTGAATAAATCTGTCATGAAAACAAATTTTGATTACCATACAGTATTGTTTATTTTCAGTAATCAGTTATGTTATTAAATTAAAAAGTTACACTGTAAACAGCTCATTTTTTGAGTTTTAAATACAGTTAATTAATTGGTGAAGTAAACATTTGTTTGCATTTAGGCTAAATGAAAACGTTAGTGGTAACACTTTACAAAAAGGTTCTGTGTGTTAACTGTGTTTAGTGCATTAACAGACATGAACTAGCAGTGAGCAATGCATTTGTTAAAGTATTTATTGATCTTTGTTAACATTAATTAATAAGAATATAGCTGTTGATTGATTGTTGATTTAAATAATGTATGTTGGAATCAACATGAGCTACGGTTAACAAATGCTTAAGAAGTATTTTTCATTGTCAGTTTAACTGCTGTAGTTAACTAATGCTAACAAATGTAATCTTATTGTAAAATGTTCCCATTTTCATTTCAGTTTGTGTGTTTTGGTGCTTCACTCCTCTTAATCATTTCTCCATCCCTGTCATGTTTGTTTGTATTTTCCGTTTCTCTCTAATGTTTGTGTTGCAACTTGTTTTACTTCTGTGATGTTTTGAAAAAGCGTAGGACATGTTTGATTTTATTCATTGGGAGCTGATTAGATTGTGAATAGCAGCTTTTATACGACAGCTGCTTGTAGGGGTTGAACAACGAGAGGGTTTGGTGATGTCTACAAAGGACCTTTCAGGGACGGATCAAGTTATTGAATTTCAGTGAATGATTATAAAGATAAACTTTAAAGGGGTAATTTTTCCTTTCATTTCCATCCATTCAATTTGTCCTGAAGGTCACCTAAATTGTTATCAAGGCTCTTCATTTTCTTATTAAAAAGGTTCGTAATTTAGTTTTACGTGACTATTTTTATGTCTTCCTCTTTCTGACTCCTATACATTTACATGCACAAATGGCCTGTTCATTTCTATATAAATGCCTTCTGCTATAACTGGCTAACCATTTTACTTATAAAATGAATAGCAAAGCATGTGTATGGCTTTCAGATTTCTCAGGCCTTGATCAGCATCATCTTCCTCGCTCCATCTTTCGAAAAAGTATTTCTGCATTGTGACAGTTTTAAAGTCAGCATTATGTCTAAATGTAAATGGTCTCTTAATGCAGATTAATTCCTGGATTTGTGAATGTATGTAGGTAATGGATATGAATATATTAAGTCCTATCCATTTTTTTTCTCATTCAGTGAACGGTTTGTTTTAGAAATATTTACATTTACATTTAGTTATTTGGCAGACGCTTTTATTCAAAGCGACTTACACAATAGAAGCAATCAAAATCATCAAACGCAGTAAACGCAGTAAATATGTCACCATGCGGTGGTGAAGTGTCACAAAATGCCCTTTTTGAAGACCGAGAGTTAACGTTGTATGTGTTAATTAATAAAAAGAAAATTTGCATAACAATTTGTTAAATCTTAGCTGCAGTAAATGCTTTTCTTTTGTAACTGAGAAAGCTACTGTGTGTTTTCAGTGTTCATCAAACTCTTTGATATTTAGGTCTAGAACAGTTTTATTTTCTCAGATATATGAAATATATCACAACCAGAAGAGTCAAAATATTTAGTATACATTCTCAGCAGCATATCTGTTGTTTCATCATTTGAAAGCCTAACAAATGTCTTTATATAAAATGTGAAAATAAAAAAAGATATTTTGTTATACGTTTTGTTTTTAAGTGGCTTAAGTGTCCATGCGTTTGTTGGGCTCACTGTGGCACATCTGATCTGATCTGATCTCTCCAGGGTTTAAACTGGTCTGACTTGGCAGAGAAGAAGGTTCAGAGTCCATTCCGACCCGAGCTACGTAATGAGTTGGATGTGGGTAACTTTGCGGAGGAGTTTACAGGAATGGAGCCGGTCTATTCCCCAGCCAGCACACCGCCTAGTACAGACCGTCTGTTTCAGGTACTCGCACACACAAACACACCTGTCCTGTGTCCCTTTCGTGGAGACAAACACGTGCATACAGTACATTACGTCCCGCTTCCTGCCACAGCCCTCCATTATTAATATCAGCAGATAGTGTCAGTTCACATGTGCTTACACAAACACTGCACGGCTTTGTAACGTAATACCTGGTCAGCCTGATCAAGTCACACACACACACACACACTTCAATCCAACAACCTCTGTCATGTACAGCCTGTTACATGATGTTTTTACACAGCTTTTACACTATCTTGTTGAAAAAAAAAACTGCTTGAACCAACCTTATCTGGCCGAGACAGACCAGTCTAACCAGCTTTGCACCAGCCTAACTAGTCTGGAAGACCAGCTAGACCAGCCTAAAGAAAGAATTCACTCAAAAATGCTGATTACAGTTATGCCATTTCAAAACCACATAAATTAGTTCCTTTTATGGAGCATTTTGTTAAGAATAAAATATTTCTTGCTAAGCAAGCTACTTGTTTAAGCAGTTATTTCAGCCGGTAATGTAGGTTTTGCTGTTGTCAGAATAAACGCCATAGTGATTCTGTCTTCTCTTGCTGTCAGGGCTACTCTTTTGTGGCTCCTTCTATCTTATTCAATAAGAACGTGGTGATGGCGGATGTTCTGGACGCTCATGTCAATGTCGACAGGCCCGGTTCTGCTACAGTCCAGCGCAGCGCTATGCTAAAGGTACACAGCACCTCTGATTTAAAAAAAAAAAAAAAAAAAAATATATATATATATATATATTACATTAAACAGATTAAAAAGCATTGTTTCCTCTGTTTTTTTTTTTTAGGAATCTCAGTTTTTCCAGCACTATGAGCTGTGCCTGCAGGGGGCTCCACTGGGCGAGGGTAGTTTTTCTGTGTGCAGGAAGTGCNCCGGTTCTGCTACAGTCCAGCGCAGCGCTATGCTAAAGGTACACAGCACCTCTGATTTAAAAAAAAAAAAAAAAAAAAATATATATATATATATATATATATATATATATATTACATTAAACAGATTAAAAAGCATTGTTTCCTCTGTTTTTTTTTTTTTAGGAATCTCAGTTTTTCCAGCACTATGAGCTGTGCCTGCAGGGGGCTCCACTGGGCGAGGGTAGTTTTTCTGTGTGCAGGAAGTGCCGACACAGGCAGAGCGGCCAGGAGTACGCTGTAAAAATCGTCAGCAGAAGGTAGAGACAGAGTTGTTCATTGCTAAATCACTTTAAAAATCACATATGTGTCAGTACTTGAGGTTTCAAAGTCATTTGTGGTTTTTCACAAACAAATTAAGATAGGGGTAAGTATTAAAGGCACAATATGTAAGATTTTTGTAATAAAATGTCCAAAAACCACTTGCACAGTGTTATATATTTCATGCAGTTGTGTACTTACGTTCTCTCAAAAGTTCTCAAGGATTTGTAAATCCAGAGAAATTCCAGTTTTAAATAATGACTCGTCACAGGTCATTGTCGCCTATCAATGACACAATATCCACGCTGTCCTCGGTTTCCGCTTATGTATACTATGGCAACAGGAACAAGTAAGTAGAAACGTCCTATAGGCACGTTATTTGAGCAGACTTTGTTTTTCCGGTGAGCGTGAATAGCGGTACTCGAGCGGAACGCACATTCACAGAGCCGAATATTGAGCAGGGCATCACACCGGCCAGTCACAGCGGCTAGAGGAGAGTTTTTTTTGTTTTTCTCTTTCAGCCGAAAACCGAAAATGCCATTTTTGGCAGCCGAAAATTCAGTGCATCCCTAGTTTTTATCAAGTCTGGTGAGCAAACCTATGGTAATGTAATTAAATACAGTATGTGCTGCACAAAAACATTTAGCCATACTTGCAAATACAGTGGGTTCGTTCAAATTGACTTTTAGAACGACTGTTTTGCACACGTAAAAATGCGCATCATTAACCCGCCAAATCATGTTCTTTGCATATAATTCATTATGATGACATAAAATACTGTTATTAGTATAATACATTACCTCATCCTGTGAAAACGACATCTCCCAACGTTCCATGCTCTGTCATTGCGACCTCTTGCGGTGAAAACTTACATATTGTGCCTTTAAGAGAAAACTAGTAACATGATATTCTGAAAATGGATGCACCCTTTTTATTAGAAAATTCATAAAAACAAACTTTTATTAAAAATGTATGTACCTCTTTTTGGGAAATTATTCAAAAAACTAAAATAAAAAAATAAAAAAATGCAAGGCCACTTTAATGCAATGAGAAGAATATTTTTTGAACTTTAAGGTAAAACAAATGTATCATTTTCAGCATGATTAAAAAATGAGAACATTTTGGTCGACTTATTTTTTTAAAGTTAGTTTTCTCATTTTAGTTGAACATTACTGTTTCCTCTAAATTCTGAAGCAAATAATTGTTTAGACTGTTTTAGGAGCATTGCAGCGACCCTGAGACTGTGTTTGCTTCACCATTATTCAGCAGCAGCACAAGAGAAAAAAAGAAGAGCAGACATGTTTGAGTTGTGCGACTGCTTTCCAATTTTAATGTAATTAGAGACTGAAATGCAGTGATATGTTATAAATCAGCAATAAATTCATGATTGTATGTTATTAGTCAGTTCAGACAGTTATCTAGTCAGAAAGTGACTATTAATGGTGTGGGATTGTTCATATTTAATTGCACAGAAGAAATTCTCATGAAAAATTCAGCCTAATCCACAACACATGCGCACACACACAAATTTGTTCTAAAACCTCGTTTGTAAAAATGTCCATAATGCGATTTCACACACACAGTACCACAAATACTCGAGGTAACAGTTGAACTTGGACACTGTGAAAGTCATTAGTTCTGTTAATATCCAAGACTGTTATGTGTATTGTTAAAATGGCAAATGTCAGGAATCCTGTGGAAAACACTGGCCTGGAAAGCAGCACTTGATAATTGACAGTAGCACAATATTAATCATATTTTTTGGATGTAATGATATTTTCAGTTCTTTGTGCATCATTTTTCTGGTTAGTTTACTGACAAATTCAATTTCCCTTCCCCTTAGAATAGGGCCATACCGTGTCAAATCAACCACATTTTAAAAACTTCCTCAGCTCACATTTTTGATTTTGCTAATGTTTTTCTGATGAAAGATAGACATGTATAGTGGTAAAAGCCAAAATATTAAAAGTCAAGGCTGAATATTTACTGAGTAATCCATTGTTTTGTAGAGGGGGGTCAAAATGGCGATTTTTACATGAGATTTAGAGTCAAATTACAGGGGGATAAAAATGACTTCAGAAAGATGGCAGCATCATGATGTTAGTTTTACACCGAGACTGGTAGCTCTATTAGTAAAATCTGTTGACTTTATCAGTCTTTGTTGTATTATGTGCCAATGGTGACCATTCAAAAATGGGGAAACAGCACTTTGCAAGTTTTTTTCTTCAAAGTTTGCATCCCTGTAACTCAAGATATATTAAATAAATCTTAATGTCCTTTTAGAGTCATTTTTAAGGCCCTGTAAGGTTTGGTTCCAGAGATATTGGAATTTCAATATGGCTCCACAAGTAATCGTTTAAATGTCCACATTTTCAGTGGTCAAAAACCAAATGTGAGATCGAGATGTGTCTCATTTCCTTCTGTCAAGACAACTGCATTGAACGTACCAGTCTGAGTGCCATAAATATTCTTTTTCCAAAGTGTGCGTGCCTGTAACTCAAGAAGTATCAAAGATATTGCAGTATGATTTTAGATTCTTTAGATTCTAAATTCTTTGTTCTTAATGAACATTTCTTTAGGAATCTTAATTTTCAAGGCCCTGCGTCGTTCAGTCCCAGAGATACGGAGATCTCAATGAGGCTCCGTGTCCAGATTGTTGAATATTACCCATTTTCAGTGGCTGAAAACCAAATGTCATCACTATACATGTCTATCTTTCTTCAGAAAAAAACATTAGCAAAATAAAAATAATTGAGCCGGGGACCTCTGGTTGAGTTGGCACAGAATGCACCAGCCATGAGACATTATTTTGCCAACAGCGCTTTAGTCTCGGCACTAGAGGTGTTTGATATTGACAAAAAGAAAACGGTACTTTGATATTCTCTGGGATTTTGCCAGTAACTGTTAGACAGGATTCTTCTGAGTGTGTTTTTGTGCTGATACTCAGGGGCGATGTACTGTATCTTCCCCAAAATTGTTTACCTTTTTAGGATAATTGTTTTTTCTACCCTTAGTAGATGTATGCATCATCTTTTGTCAAATTCTTACATTTAATCAATAAATCCAATTAGAATAACAAGACATTATAGGGCTGTTATTTATAAAATCCACTTTTTTGGTGGTACATCTGAAGTGGATTTAGATGCAATTACACAGCTGTTTAAAGGAGAAGTCCACTTCCAGAACAACAATTTACAGATAATGTAGTCACCCCCTTGTCATCCAAGATGTTCATGTCTTTCTGTCTTCAGTCATAAAGAAATTATGTTTTTGAGGAAAACATTTCAGGACTTTTCTCAATATAATGGACTGATATGGTGCCCCGATTCTGAACTTCCAAAATGCAGTTAAATGCAGCTTCAAAGGCTCTAAACGATCCCAGCTGAGGAAGAAGGGTCTTATCTAGCGAAACGATCGCTCATTTTTTTCGGAAAGTAAAAATTTGTTTACTTTTTAAACACAAAAGCTTGTGCAGCACAGGCTCTATGATGCGCGTTCACGGTGCAACGAATCATGTCTAAGTTCATCGTTTGTGTACTGAGTATGGTGAAAAACTCCATCTTATTTTCTCTTACAGCTTCAGAATCGTCCGACATCGTTGTACCTTTTTGTTTGTAAACAGCGTTTGACTTACTTGCACTTTCTTAGTCTTTGCGCGTTCGTTTGTAAACACTGGGTCTGTAGTTCCGCGTGACCTTTCGACGTGATTCAGTAGTACGTAGTGTCGTGAACGCGCATCCCAGAGCCTGTGCTACACCAGCTTTTGTGCTTAAAAAGAAATTTTTATTTTCTGAAAAAAGTGACCGATCGTTTCGCTAGATGAGACCCTTCTTCCTCAGCTGGGATCATTTAGAGCCTTTGAAGCTGCATTTAACTACATTTTGGAAGTTCAGAATCGGGGCACCAATTAAGTCCATTATATGGAGAAAAATCCTGAAATGTTTTCCTCAAAAACCATAATTTCTTTACGACTGAAGACAGAAAGTCCTGAACATCTTGGATGACAAGGGGGTGAGTAAATTATTTGTAACTTGTTGTTCTGGAAGTGGACGTCTCCTTTAATGCAGCTCAGAGACGGCATGAATGCATTTGCACTGCAGTTACAGTCACATGCATAATACTGTGAGATTGTGTTTGAATATTTAAAAAAAAAGAAGTGCTTTTAAAGATGAAATATGAAACAAAAACTGCCAGTAGATCGTGACAAGTCATTGTTTTAATAAGCAAGTCACTGAATCATTCTTTCAACCTGAGAGTCTGAGAGTACGTACTGAGAGTCTTTGTGCCGTTGTAGGATGGAGGCCATGACTCAGAAAGAGATCGCAGCACTGCGCCAGTGTGAATCTCACCCCAACATCGTCACGCTGCACGAGGTCTACACCGATCAGGTACGCCCCACTACTCATACATCAAAAAAAGACATTCTGCTGTTTGGAGCAAAAAAAGTACTTTATTTAAGAATCGTGTGTATTCACGCATACATTCCTGCTCACAAATACGGCTATGTTTAAATACCCCGTCCCTGTATATTACTTTTTTCATTTTCTGTGTTCTGTCTTTGGCAGTATCATACGTATCTGGTGATGGAGCTGTTGCGTGGTGGAGAGCTGCTGGAGCGAATACGGAAAAAGAAGATGTTTGCGGAATGGGAGGCCAGTCAGCTGATGAAGAGCCTGGTGTCTGCGGTCAGCTACATGCACGAGGCTGGAGTCGTGCACCGAGACCTCAAACCAGAGGTACAGAGACACGATACTGTGGACAAGAATTACAGATGTAATGGGTTATTTTGTAGGGCTGAGCGGTGTGTCAGTCATGTTTGCACAGTAAATGTAAAATCTAGTTAGATTATGATGGATAGGTGGAACAAATCAGCATGAAAGGACAGCCGGAGGAATACGTTTACTTGATGTATTGTAATGTGCCGTGATATTTTCATTTGTAAGTTTGATGGAATACCTTGAAAAATATAGTTTTTCAATACCACAGGGAAACACAGAGCATCAGTGTTTTGAGAATCAAAATGTGTTTGTTTGACAACACTAGTATGTAGATTTGTTGTTGTTTGAACAACAAGCAGATGAATGAACGCAGACATGGACATCCTGATGTTTGAATACCTCAACAGATCGACCGCAATGACAAAACGAGCAGCTTTAGTGTCTTTTTAATCCGTTTTCTCTCTAACTGTATGAAAAGATGCCGTCACGCGTGGAGGGAAGCGTTACGCTCACATCTGTCGTGCCGCTAACTGGCCGCTCTCAATTCAGCGTCTCGTTCTCTCGTTCAGATCTCCCGTCAGCCGTGTGATCATCGCTCATAGTTTGCTTGATTTCACTCAGTGATATTATACATTCAGCACTCACTCTGCGCTCAGCTACCCGTGCGCTGATTTGTCTCCGCGCCGTGGAATTTTAATGTGCCGTTCGCGTGCAGGTAAAGGGACTGTAGACGAGAAACTGTCCACATTCATCTTCATCAGTGCGATTTTTCCCTAAATGAGATCTTTCAGCCGGCGCTTAGACCAGCGGCCTCCAATACGATACGCGCCGCACGTCGTAATACGTCGCGATGCATCATGATTAGATCGGCGGTGCCGGAATGTCAAATGGCTGTAGCGCAGAACCTCTTGTGGTTTGCTGTGTCAGTGCATAGCCCTGTGTCACGTATCGTCCCTCTTTTTTTCCCTCCTCTGGCAGAACGTGCTGTTTGCGGATGAGTCGGACGACTCGGTGTTGAAGGTGATTGATTTCGGGTTCGCTCGGTTGTTTCCGGCGGGGAGCGGCAGTGCGCCCCTGCAGACCCCCTGCTTCACCCTGCAGTACGCGGCGCCAGAGCTCTTCCACAGCTCCGGATACGACCAGGCCTGCGACCTCTGGAGCCTCGGCGTCATCCTGGTAGGTGCGAGTGCGTGTAAAACACTGGTTTAGACTGGACTGCCATATGCATCCTTTCATTTAAGGGAGAGGTCAGTGTTTAAAGGTTGATACCTGAAATTGAATATCTGTCTATCTATCTGATAGACTGCATGACCTTGAAAATACTTCAAACACCTTCAAATTCAGTCTTTAATCTTTTGAAACTACTTCAAAGGCGTTCTTAAACCAACATCAAAGTTTGTCCGGAGCAGCTTTTTCAAAATCTAATTTCCTTTTGTAATTTGACAGTTTGTTCAGAAGAGTGAAGCCAAGAATGTAATGTAATGTGCTGATATGATTAGTGATGTTGTTTTTTTTGGTAGTACACTATGCTCTCGGGCCAAGTTCCGTTCCAGAGTGAGAAGAAGGGAATGACATCATCGCACGCAGCTGACATCATGCACAAGATCAAAGAGGGAGATTTCTCATTGGACGGAGAAGCCTGGAAGGGCGTGTCTGAGGAGGCCAAGGATTTAGTGAGAGGTACTTACACCGAAAGAAATTAATTGTTGTAACTGAGCATTAGAACAAACTAGCTACAAGTGATGCATATTAGTACTACTGCTAGGGATGTGCTCTGCAGTGACACCAATGAACAAAAATGTAAGCAGGGAATGTTCATGATGCGTGATTTGACTTTTGCCAAATTTGAAATTTAGTAGCCACTTTATAGAAAGTAGTCAAATAAGGACTGTTCTTAATTGTATAATTGCAACATAATTTTAGTAGTATTTGCACATATGCAAGCATCAATAAAGAAGATGCTTTTACTCTAGCTTCACACACACACACACACACACAGTTATATTAACATTTACACTTACCGGATACTTTTATACAAAACGACTTTCAAAAGAGCAGTTCATCAAAGAGCTAACAACATGCGTAATATACAAAGCCTTTGAAGTGTTTTTCATTGAGTAGATCAGCGAGTCTATGGTGAGACCCATCAAACATACAGATGACAACAAATATTTTTCAGGAATTGAACATCCTTCTTTGAATTTCTGTTACAGTTCATAACTTCTTTTACAAGCCATAGGATGAGTTAAAGTTATTTAAATATTTATTATTAAACCGCTCATAATTTTCAATTATTGTAATATATTCCTTGAGGTTTACTTATAAAGTTAAAGTTTTTTGCACAAAATAAACAAATAAATAAACAAATATGTAGAAAAGTGATTATTTTCAACCCTCTTTTTGACCCTCTGTCTGAAACGTGCTGTTTTAAGGGGCGGGTGCTTTAAGGCTTAGTAATCGTCCACTGTTTTGATGGGCTATTGTCATTGCATTGCAGTATCAACGCCCCCTCGCTATGGCATGGGAGTGTTTTAACAATATGATCAAAATAAAACGGTCATTTCCAGGCAAAGCGTTATGAAATAATTTACTTACAGTTTGTGATGCAGCTGCACTCAGATCTTAGCATGAACTCTTCATGACACGGTGCCTCATTTACAAAACAAAATGCTCCAATTAGTCCTCAAACACGATCTGGGATGCCATTAAAAATAAACGATCCACTTGTTCCTGATGCTGGGAACGTTCTGATATCTGTACAAAGACATGAACAAGCTGTTTAAACCAAACGCATCATTCTTTCACTCCATTTGTCTGTCAGACAACAGACTCGGGTACGCGTCTCTATACACTGGATACAGTATAGAGACGCATACCTGAGTACCTGACAAGATAGCGGCAGTGATTTGTAATTTCTATCAGTTTTTGATACGACGTGACACTCGCATTCAGCGTGTTCAGGTGATCAGCCGTTAAGCGTCTGAATGCCAGTGAGCGGGGCCTATGGTGAGAAGATGACTATTTGTCGATGTCCTGCTCTGGAGGCAGTGTTTATGCCCGGGTGACGTCACCTTGCACTGCGGATCCAAATGAGCCATTTCTGGAGCTTGATTAAATAAATGCTCTGTTTATAATGAGGAGGACACTTGAAGCTATGAAACTCACAGTATGTCTTAATGGTACAAAGGCCTCTTATATGCTAAAAGATCAAGGCAAATGTGATTTCTCATTTTATCACCCCTTTAACATAATATTTGATGTCAGGGTTTGGTTCATTTTAAAGGAGTAGTTCACTTGCAGAACAAAAATGTACAGATAATGTAGTCACCCCCTTGTCATCCAAGATGTTCATGTATTTCTTTTTTCAGTCGTAAAGAAATTATGTTTTTTGAGGAAAACATTTCAGGATTTTTCTCCATATAATGGACTGATATGGTGCCCCGAGTTTAACCTTCCAAAATGCAGTTTACATGCGGCTTCAAAAGGCTCTAAATGAACTTGTCTAGCGAAACGATCGGTTATATTATTATTTTTTTTAATTACAATTTATATACTTTTTAACCTCAATCGCTTGTCTTGTCTAGGTCAGTGTGAACTCTGTTTTTTTCTGGTCATGACAGTTAGGGTACGTCTAAAAACTCCCATCTCATTTTCTCCTCCAACTACGAAATCGTCCTGCAGAAGTGCCGACCCAAAGTTTACAAAGTGAATGTGCAAAGAAGATCAAACACCCTTTACAAAAAAAGGTAAAAACAGCGATGTAGGGTGATTTTGAAGTTGGAGGAGAAAATGAGACGGGAGTTTTTAGACGTACCCTAACTGTCATGACCAGACAAAAATTGTATACACAGAGCTAGACAAGATGAGTGTTTGAGGTTAAAAAGTATATAAATTGTATTATTATTATTATTATTATTATTATTATTTTATTTTATTTTTTTAAATTACTGATCATTTTGCTAGATGAGACCCTTCTTCCTTGGCTGGGATCATTTGGAGCCTTTTGAAGCTGCATTTAAACTACATTTTGGGAAGTTCAAACTTGGGGGCACCATATTAGTCCATTATACGGAGAAAAATCCTGAAATGTTTTCCTCAAAAAACGACCAAACATCTTGGATGACAAGGGGTGAGTACATTATATGTGAATCTTTGTTTTGGAAGTGGACTTCTCCTTTAATGAACTTTTCTTTTGGAATCTTAATTTATTTTCAAGGCTCTACATCATGAAGTCTCAGAGATACAGGGATCTCAATGAGGCTCTGTGTTGTTCAATATCACCCATTTTCATTGGCTGAAAAGAGTACATTATCTGTAAATTTTTGTTCTGGAAGTGAACTTCTCCCTTAATTGATGAAAGTGCTGTATTCCAAACTCTTTCGCAAACCATAGCAGTGTCCACCTAAACCGGAGGCCTGCAGTACAGATCATGTGACTGTTTGCTGCTTATTTGAACACTATTGGAAATGAGCCCCTATTGATGACGTATGATTTTGTGAAACCCTGGAAAATGAGGTAAAATGCGTGCAGAACAGAGTACAAAGCCAACATATCGCTTAATCCAAATGTTCCTCTCATTCAGCACAAATTCAAATGTCCATATTTGCAATGTAACATATGGTGGCTATGCTGTTATTTCTTTTGTAAACATTGATTTGTGCTTCATGTGTTCCAGCATCCGTGTAAAACAGCAGCTGTATGTGCACACAACTTACGCAACTTACTATGGAATTCAGTTTGATGATAAATAGGCTGTGATGTGAAATTACCAGTGCTTTTTCCCTAGCTCTTTCGCCTGTATTATCCCAGTACTCCAGAATCAGTAGGCAGTTCTTATGATTGGATATTATCCTTCCATATACAGAAAATCCATCTGAGTAACCTAAATGTGTGTCATTGAAATCAGATTAGAGTCCAATTGTGGATTCGATCAGAAAAGCCCTTGTTGCAGGATCTGCCGTTTTATGAAATCTTCTGTGAAATAGTTGGCGATCGTCCGTAGTAAGTGAATGGCAATCTTTATGGCTTTAGAGCTCAGAGACCTGTGAAATTTACTTGCGTTCAGCCAATACTCGAAGTCTCTATTGATTAGGAGCTGAAATAGCTGTGAAATACGCGGTAATAGTTTTATACCTCTCGAAAGCGTCTGATGAGCGATTCCTGAGCCAGCCATCGGGGAGCCGCGGGCACTCCAACGCATTTCGGTCCAATTTCAGCACAAGTGCTTGTTATTATAGCTGTCATCTGATCATCTCCATTGAGATGGATGAGGTTCAGCGGCTTGGTGGAAGGCAGGCGTGTGATGGTCCCTGAGGACGCTGCTTTAGTGGCTGAAGGATGCTTATATTGGCAGCCCCTAAATTAGCCTCCATCTCCCTCTTCATCTTCGCAGGTTTGTTAACCGTGGATCCTGAGCGTCGGCTGAAGCTCTCGGCTCTGAAGGAGAACGCCTGGCTCCAGGGCGGCGGCGTCATGTCCTCCACCCCGCTCTGCACTCCTGACGTCCTGGAGTCCACCGGCCCCACCGTCCGCACCTATGTCAATGCCACCTACAAGGTCCAGTATCTGCGTTTGACACTGTTTGTCTGCTATACGGAGTAGTGATGGTGCGCCCAAGTACACACGGAATAAGAGTACAGAAATGACACACTAGCAGTTGTTACTAATGATTATTGATGCTGACGCTTTCTTTTCTTCCTCAGCATATTAGACAAACAAGTTCCTCCACATCCTTCCTGAAATATAAATACAAATACATTCTTGTGCAAATATTCACATTAAAGGATTTAATCTATTCAGTCACAAGCAAAACATATTTGAGTAAAATAATTAATTAAAAACAAGACTGTAGACTTGGATTGTATAAAGGGATTGTTCACCCAGAAATGAAAGTTGTCATCGTTCACACTCATGTTGTTCCAATCCCAGAACAATTTTGTTCATCTTCAAAAAAACATTGAAGACATTTAATGAAACCGGAGACATTTCTGTCCGTTCACCCAAAAATATAAAAGGTTCATCAAGACATTTTAAAAGTAATCCATATTTGTTGAGTGGTTTAATTCAACCTTGAGGAGATGCAATCACTTAACAGATTTCTTGCAGGCTTTTACTTACTTGATTCAAATAGATTTTTTTTCTTTTACAGTTTTTATGAACTTTCTAAAATGTCAGCGTTTAGGTGAAGTGGACTTTTAATTAAGGGATAAAAATCTCTCAGGTTTCATTAAAAATAATTTCATGTTTTGAAGATAAATGCAAGTCTTATGGGCTTGGATTGGCATGAGGATGAATAAATGACATATTTTTCATTTTAGGTTAAATTAATGATCTGATGTGATCTATAATCTGAATATTATTCATTTTTGGAAGTATAATGAATTTATTGTCTCCTTATGTATTATTTGTTATACTTATAGTAGGGCACTATGAAATCCGTTTTATTTTTTCTCAAATTCTTCTAAAATGTAATGGATTTAATGGTTAAGTAAAGAAATTGTAATCAAAAAAAAAAAAAAAAAAGTCTAATTAATTGAAATTGTGGAACGTGCACAAGTTAACAGCAATTTATTAAAAGTTGAACACAAATTAAATGTTTAGGTCCCTAGGAAATACATGTTATTTTTTCTCAAATTCAGCTTTATTTTTTACCAAGTTTTCCATTAATTTTTATTTTTTGATTCCATTTTAATTGTTTCATTAAATTCTAAAGCATCTCTAATTAGTTGATCTTATTAAAACAATTATTTATTTATTTATTTATTTCCCCAGACATACTGTGTTGTGTATTTACATTTTTCTGGTAAATTCTGATAATTAATTATTCTGGTAAATATTCTTTAAAATATATATATATATATATATATATATATATATATATATATTTATATATTTATTTTAAAAAAAATATTAGTAGTATTAGTACTATGATTACATTAGGTAATGTATTTTTGTCACAATTTCTTCAAGTTAAACTTTTATTTTGACGGGCTGCTGTGAAGACCTTTCTGTTTGTATATGATATGACGATAGTTTTTCTCAAGAGAAACAGTAAAATGCTCATGAAGTGACTCAGGACAGTTCTAGAGATTGTGTATATGTTCATGTACTCATATATTGAGGCGGCAGAATCTGAGAACACTGAGCATGACAGACGCTCTTCAGGATGTGTGTAGTAAATGAAACCGCACATCTGCGTCATTCATGCACACAGAGACGTGCAAAACATTCATACATGCAGGATTTATATTTACGTAGTAATTCAGCAAATTCTGAGACATTCCTCATTATACAGTAAATTTACTTTTTATGATTGAATTCCATGATTGCATCCGCATAATTGAATCGTCAGACTGGATTTGATTCCATTACGGTTGTAGGTTATGTTTCCTTCGACTGAATGATGAGTGTTTCTCAGCTCTCCTGGTTGGCCACACGCTAAAAATCGTTGACCCGATGGTGTGTGTTTTTAAGTTTGTGTTGTGTAATCTGTGTTCTGTTCAAAAACTCATGAATGCCTCTCGACACCTCTGTTTTCCCACAGGCATTTAACCGCGGGAAGCGCGAGGGCTTTTTCCTTAAAAGCGTCGACAACGCGCCGCTCGCAAAACGTCGTAAGATGAAGATGACCAGCACTGGTGTGGAGACGAGGCGCAGCTCATCCTCCTCCTCCTCTTCCTCCTCTTCCTCATCCGCTTCCCATTCCAAGACGCAGAATTGCCAATCTCTGAATCCCCACGAGGACCCCAAACTGTGACGTCTCCCGTCTGACTGAGAAGCTGCTCTGATGTGGTGAGAGAATGTATTACACAAGCATTACAGAGTGAAAAAGACCACGCAGAATAATAGAACCTTCGTACGGCAACAGATTCAGCATTTATTGACGTCTCTTCAGGAGAACGGCCCTGCGCCGGCAGGATCTGCGGATTCTCGAGTCGTTTGGAGGAAGGGGGATCTTTAATCACGATGGCTCTCTGTAAACACAATGCCAAGGAAATGATCTACATTAGAAAAGAGACTCCAGCGGCGTTGCCTTTGTAATTCCTTTCATCATTTGAGACTGTAGACATTTTAATGAATGTAAAAATGTTCTGTCGTGCGGCGGGCGTCCACCCGCCTTTTAGAGAGATCTTTTAACTGCGAGAGACGACTGAAACGCGTCAAACTGAGATCAGGGAAAGCTGAAACATTAGGGAATAGCGGACGAGAAAGCCATATGTGAGCGTTAGAGTGGACTTCTGTTTTAATGTGTTTTAATGATCCACTGAGCAAAGCTTTATGTGAGTCCTGTACAGCCTATTTACATATCACTACTTTCAGAAGTTTTCTCGATGTTTGCATGGCTATAGTATTTTGAATGTTTTACATTTTTAAAGGTTGACGTATGAAGTCAGACCACACCGAGTCACTCAATCACCAGTTACAATGATCATATCCACACTTCTGGGTGAATCTCACAAAGAAATGTTGTATTTCTCCCCAAAATCAAGAAAAAGAATTATATTTTGAGTACTGGAATGTTTAAAAAAGCCTCATTAATTCAGAAATGAAATCACTTTCCCTCAAAGATCAGCACAAATGCAGCAATATGTGCTTACAATTGTACTTCACTAATGAGAGGGAACATACGGTAATGAAAAAACGTACTATAAATGGAAAATCTTAATGCAAAATAATTTCTCTTTCGGGGCTTGTGAAGTGAAATGCACCCGGACGTTTCCGTGAGATTCACCTTTTAACGTCTCGACCTCTTGGCCTAATGTGTTTTGTCACACGAAGTGTGTCGAGATCACTTCATTCACCATCGCGAACTTACTTGACTGATTTGGAAAGGATTGTTTGTATGAACCCAGAAGTGGAGTTTGCTTTCATCGGCGTACTTGAAATGTTGTGCTTCTTCAGTAGCGCGTCTCTTCTGCTGAGCTGAGGGATCCCGCTCAACTCTCTGTCGACCGAAAGGGCTGAGATTCACCAGACAGCAATCAATCCCTCCTGTTCTTAAGGGCTTTCACAATCGCACGTCCACGCTGTAACGAGCGACCCTCTCGCACTGTGACGAGCGTGAGAGAAGACGGCGCCGACGTCCCTCCTCGTCTCCCTTTTTATTAAGCGTCCTCACGGCCATTAGTCTCGCAATATTTCAGACATTTCGGCCTGGAGTCTTTCTGCCGACGACGCTTAGGATTCAGGCGGCGTGTTGAGCTGACGCTTTTATTAAGATGCAAACAGGTGTCGAGTCCCAGTAAAACACCTCCGGCGACGTTATATAAACTCTGCTTTTCTTTTAAGAGGTGTGAAGCTGGCAGGTATGGACAATTTAACGGTCAGACGGATTGTCGGGCGCTGTTTTTATTGAAATATCGTATTCATCGTTTGTTTGTGCCAAAATAATCAGTTAATGGAGGATAATATTGTCTGTAATAGAGTTTTGCACACGACATGCACTAGTCTGGGGTTTTTTTATTCCTTGATTGTTCACAAGCGATGCTTCTGTCAGCTTTTCATCAATGGAGACGGTTAAACTGTCGTGAAAAGACTGGAACAAATGCAGCACGTTCTGATGCGCATCATCAAGGGGTTCAAATGCGTAACTTTGCTCAGCGTCTGTAATCAAAGTATCTTTCAGACGTAATCAGCAGAGTTTCGTCATGCCGTTTGATGGAAATGGGTTTGACTTTAGGCTTTTTAAAGGAACAGTTCACCCAAAATTAAAAGTTGCTCAAAATGCGTTCACCCTCAGGTCATCCAAGATGTAGATGAGATTTGAAGAAACTGATGGACTGGAGAGGATTATCGTGATGTTTTTATTATCATTTTGACGGCTCCCGTTCGCTGCAGAGGATCCATTGGTTTCTACAAATCTGTTGAAGAAACAAACTCGGATGACCTGAAGATGAGCCCATTTTCAGCACATGCTCATTTTTGGCTGAGCTATTCATACAAAGGATGACGTATCAGTGATTTTACACTATTGTTTTAGGTAAATTTGAATCGGTTTGATTTCTTTTGTTGCACAAGATTGTCATGTCAATGTGTTTTGGGCTTTAAAACAGTATTTTTTTTTATTTATTTCTTTTTACTTGCTCTTTATATCTTTATTCAGAGTGTTATAGCTTTCTGCTCAGTGTAGTTCAGTTTATTTTTGTTGTTTTTGTTTGTCAGCAAGAACAAGTCGTCAGCTCTTACTAGATCATGCACTGCATTTTTGTTTTTGTGGAATTATACAAATGTACATTTTTGATTGTGAAATTGTAATGGACCTGATTTGGCGTCTACAGTTTAAGGGTGAGCTTGCTGTGTCTCTCACGGCTGGAGTTTGGTCTGTTATGTTAGGGTTCTGATTTGCATGTTTTGTTTTGTTTTCTTTTTCTTTTTTTAATTCCTGATAATGTAAATGTTGTTCTGTCTCTGCCAAAAAAAAAAAAAAAAAGTTTTGTAATAAAGAAGAGAATTATAGAACAGTAATGAAATACACTGTTAAGAGAATAAATTAGATGCATTGTTGTGCATTAAGAATATCGCTGAATCCAAAGTATAAAATATACAAATATACTACACTCTAACTTTCTATTCCCTTTTTAAACCAGTCATGTTTTTCTTTTTCTTTTTTTGGTTTTGATGTCTTTGGTGTTGATTTGATGGTTCAGATCTATTGCATTATCTCTGAGTGTTGTCTTAAAGGGATGAATGAAAAAATGAAAATTCTCTCATCGTTTACTCACCCAGATGGATGGACAGCTCTTGAAAGTATGCCAGTGACTGTTGGCACAATGTGAAATAAATGAGGAAATGAGAGCTATTATTTGTCCCCGACACCTCGGCAGCCCCAGTCCTTTATTCTGAAGACTGTGAGAGTGTGAGAGCAGAGCGAGGAGCCGCAGGACCACAATCCATCTCTGCTGCTGATGGGGAGTTTGAGGCCAGCGGTGAATGTCTAAAAGTTATAATGCAAAACATACTGTACACGTCACTCAGTAATTCATTTTGAATGATGTTTTTTGTTAAATCTGGTGGAGAAGACATTTGAAATATTTTTAAATTAAATTGGTGTACTGCTTGGTTTTGGAAGCTAGCAAATGTTCCTAATAGTTTTTTTCTCCCACACATTACTTAATTTGACAATTGCAGTTTAATGACACCACATCTGAATTATGTGTTTTGTCTGATGTATGATGGAAAATACATTTTAAGTTTTTGTTTTATATATATATATATATATAAAGTTGGCAGACTGCTTGGTCTTCTGGAAAATGTTCCAAATACAGTTAAATATTATTTTCATACTTTAACTTTGACACTAAAAGCTTGATATTGTAAATCACGCTTAGAATATTCACAAAATGTAATTTTTAAACGTATTAATCATATGGCTAATGTTTCATCTCAGGTTTATTCTCCACTTCTTTACTTGTGAACCTCTACTTGTTACACAAAGGACACTTTATAAGGGACAAAACTGCCAAGTGTAGTATAGAAATGATGCCACTTTTGGACTTTTTAAAGAAAATACTGTGGTATTATGATTATTTCCTTTTTACACAATCATAGTTTTAAACAGCCTAATATTTGAGACTATGTATAGCTTTAATTGTTGTACTGGTCCTACACTTTTGATCTCCAATGTCCATCAATCAATCAATCAATCAGCTTATCTTGTGTAGAGTCATGATCCTTCAAATAGTCATTCTGGTCTTTCAAATAATATGCAAATGATTCTATTATTAATATAAATGATAATAGTCCGATGATAGATAACGTCATTAATATAATGACAGATAATGATATAGCCTAAATGAGCTTTCCATTGATGTGTGGTTTGTTAGGATAAGACAATATTTGGCGGAGATACAACTATTTGAAAATCTGGAATCTGGATAAAAAATAAAAAAAAAATGTTGCCAAAAATCGCCTGTAAAGTTGTCCAAGGTAAGTTCTTAGCGATGCATATTACTAATCAAAACTTAAGTTTTGATATATTTACGGTTGGAAATTTACTAAGTATCTTCATGGAACATGATCTTTACTTAATATCCTAATGATGTTTGGCATAAAAGAAACCGATAATTTTGACCCATACAATGTATTGTTGGTTATTGCTACAAATATACCTGTGCTACTTACGACTGGTTTTGTGGTCCAGGATCACATTTTAGGAATCATATCGTGTGTTTTCTATCAGCCGTTTAGAATCAAAACTAGAGATTCACGAATGAATCATTTGATCTAATGAATCGGTCAAACGGGTTCAAGTACTGCAGTTCAGTTCGGATCCTTTTTTGATTGGTGATTCTGTGCCCTGGTACTGATAAAAAGGCTGGAGGCGCTGCTAAACATGAACTAGGAGACGCGGATCAACTGTACAATACCTTAAAATCGTACGATGATTCTGACTCTTTCAGCTGTGCCATGACGTAATGCTCCAGCGGCAACACCTTGTTTGTGTCCTGCAGTAGCCCGTACAGCACAGCAGATGTCAGTGCGAGTCCTGCCGCCTGTCAGCCGGGTGTACTGTACACTCACGGCGGCGCGTCAAAACGGCGCTAATGCGACTGTCAACGCGTCATTAATCAAAGTGATGTGTAAGCGGATCATTTGCATAGGAAATTGTGATATATGGAGCATGACACAAATGGATATGAATGGAACAGTAAATCAAAGAGATTCCATCAATTATAATTGGCCCCTTCTGGCTGTGACCCAAGGTCTACTGGTGTCTGCTAACACACACCGCTTATTATTTCAGAAGCTCCTTACAGTGAGCAGACAGACATACCAGCACATGTGCGCACACACCAGCGTCTCCACGTCGGCGCCAGAAATGAATGAAACGTCAGCCGCTACGCTTCAGCCCGACCTGTAGTAAGTTGAAGTGTCTCACACTTTTAGGTTTACTAGTATCCGGCGGCTCTCGCTGCTGAATTATTGAGCTCAGGGAGAGTGAGTGTGACCCCACCGGTGTCAGTAAGAGCGCCGAGCTTGATTTCATGGCATATCTTCAGGTTTCCGCATCAATTTTTCAGCTTGCCTTCCAAAAAAGCGTTTCATTATTAAAAAGCCAAATATGAGTAGAGCACTATATGGCCCAGGCGGCACGCAGAGTGAAAGTGCATGATTGTTGCTTACTGTGACACCTCACTACTTCAACAACGTCTCCTTCTCAAGCCAAAGCCCTGGAGGAGCTGCAGTATGAGACCGTCTGACGCTACCAGGTAAACATGACCAGATAAAACACTCTCACTGTACAAATACTACAGTAAAAAACCTGTTGGTTAATGGCACATTGCTTTAGATCTAATGAAACATTTCATGTCATTTACAGTTTTTGAAAGTGGAAAAAGAACGAGCAGTCTTAAAATTGATAGTGAAAAACATAAATTGACATCGATTCATCATGTGGCGTACAACATGGATTTTTTGCTGAAAATGTGTTCATCCAAGATGTAGATGAGATTTGTAGAAATGCGTCATTGCATCACTCGCTCACCAATGGATCCCCTGCAGTGAATGGGTGCCGTCAGAATGAGAGTCCAAACAGCTGATCAAAACAACACAATAATCCACAGCACTCCAGTCCGCAAAAGCTGAAACAAATCCATCATTAAGACGGTTAGACTTCAAACCCTTGCTTCCATCTAAAAAGAATGAGGCCTTTATTCAAAATGATGCTTCCTCCAGTGACAAATGCACCTCATCTTAAACAGAAGAGAAATCTGCACAGATCAAGTGCTGTTCACAAATAAAATCAGTCCAAAACAGCTCTAAACAAATATGTGGCTTGATTCTGATATGAGAGACGACAGGAGATGGACTTATTCACTGGAGGAAGTGTTATTATGGATTATGAACCTATATCCTTGCAAGAAGCCACATTTTAGTGTTAAAACACCTTAAAACTGTACATGCTCCCGCCTTCATTATGCATAATTCATCGTTGCACATTATTTAGAAAGGAGTGGTAACACTTTTCAATAAGTTCCTCGTTAGTTAACAACTAATATTAATCAACTATAAACAGCATATTTGTTATTTATTCATCTTTTTTTAAGGGTAGTTAGCTGGTTAATCATTAAATAATATTAGTAGACACAACTTTTGATTGTAATAATGTGTGAGTTCATATTGAAATTACCATTACCTACGATTAATAAATGCTTAAGAAGTATTTTTTCACTGTTAAGCGTTAAATTTTAACAAACGGAAAAATAGTGTTGCTAAAAAAAAGGTTGCATAACTTATTAGCTGGCGTGATGTTACCTATCAGCAGTGTTGGGGAGTAACTAGTTACATGTAACGGAATTATGTGATTTAATTCCAAAATAAATGTAACTGTAATTAGTTACAGTTACTGGGAAAAACGTGTAGTTAAATTGTAACTTTTGAAAACGTTAATGATTACAAAGGGGGTTACATCTGATTTTTTTTTTTTTCACACCCACATACAGGTTTAACTGACTTCCTTCAATTAAATCAGATTTACAAATGGCATTGACTGCTCTGAAATGAGACACTAATGTTTCAGGAGTTTAGGACACAGAATAGGACACATGCTTATTCGATAACTGTTTTATTTCCTATTTAAGTTTTTGCATATGCTTTATTTTTTAAGATTAATTGTTGTTTTCCAAAGCATTGTTAGATTTCCTGTCATAACTGTGCAAACATTTGATTTCAAAACCAGTATCATAGCTATATAAATATTTCTTGTTATGATTTTAAATCTGTATTTAACCTCAAAATGATCTCAAAGTAAATAAGAAGTAAGTCTGAATTTGTGGCGTCTGTGCTTTAAATTAAATTATTACATGACTCTGTGGAATGCTTGATTCTGATTGGTCAGTCATGACATTCCTAGGTATGTTATTCCCAGATAACAACTGCTAAAAGCTAATAACTCAGACTCATCCGGGCAACTTAAGCTTTTGGTTAGCTAATAAAAAACTCAATTCAATATTATGTGTACAATTTCTTAATTCTGTCAACTTGCCGCTTGCTAGCAATTGATTTCGTAATGGAAGCATTGCGTTCAAATATTTCAACTCAGATCAGTGTTTTGTGTCTAATTATTTACTTTTGTGGAAAACAGCTGTGTAATACGTGGGATAATGTACATCCAGCAGTTATCACAAAATAAAGGTGTATATTATCCCTTACTTTTTATAATTTTAATTCAAGTGATAAAGGATTTTGAGAGTCTGACAGTGTCGAGTGCTAATGTAAGGTTCACTCTGCCTGGTTTAAAAGTTTCAAAATGATTAACAGTTAAAATATTAGAAATTTAGAAAAGTAATCAAAAATATTAAAATGTAATAAGTTACATCACTTTAATAAAGTAATTGAAAAGTTACACTACTTATTATTACATTTTAAACAGAGTAACTTAATCTGTAACCTGTTACGTTTCCAAAGTAAATCCATAAATCCACAATCTATAAAACATTATCTATTAACAAATCACCAAATAGTAGTAATATGAGCCTTGCCAACAGTTAACAAAGTAATTTAATCCTGTAAACCCAAAATTAATAAATAAACATGAGAAAAATATATTATTTAACCATACATCATTTTTTTTAGTAGTCACAAAAAGTGCTTTTTTTTTGAGTATCATAGGACACATTAGGCTTTTATGTACCATATACATGTAGTATAATAGGAGAATATAGAGCTCATATTCAATGAAGAAAAATAAAACTTTATTCAGAGGCAGAAAAACAGTGCAAAAATGAGCAATAATGGAAATCAATGAGATCGTTATTATCTTTATGTAGATCTTTATATAACGCATGTAAATATCAGTTGTCGCATATTATCTCCCACTAATACTGTGTGTTTTAGTAAGATGAGATTATATGCTTTGTTTGATGATTAAAGCCCATGATTGAGAGGTGTACAGATAAACGCTCAAAAGCCTGATGTATAATATTCACATTTTAACAAGACTTTCCTATAGATAATTCATAGACCTAAATTGCTTCAGTCCAGTAAGTGTTTACCATGAATATTACAATAAAAACAATATAAAGTCATCCTTCATATACATTTTTTAAAGCAGTAAAGTAATTTTATTATTATTGATGCTGAAATGATGTTGATGCTGAAATGTCTTTTAATTGCTAAAAATGCTGAACTATTAATCAAAGAGCAGAAGGCATAAAGTACAGTGCCTACAGAAAATCATCATACCCCTTTGAAATAGTTACTTTATTTGTCACAGTCTGAAATCAAACCCCATTCCAAATAACTTTTCCAGCTTTATTTACAATTTTGATCTTACAACATCAAAACAATGAAAGAAAAAAAAAAAACAGTTCTGCAAATTATTAAAAACAAACAAACAAACGAAAAATAAATGTATTTCAGGGTTGGGAAAGTCATCAGTCCATTGATTTAATACAGTACTTCATAGAGCCACCTTTTGCTTTACATACAGCCATCGATCGATTTTGATATGTCAGTACTAGCTTTGCACATGGGAATATTTGCCCATTCTTCCGTACAGAATTGCTCAAGTTCATTCTAATTCTGTGATGAGCAGCAATGGACTACTGTCTTCAGATCCATCCACAAAGTTCCGAATGGATTCAGGGCTTTGACTTGACATTCACCTTCTTATCCTTAAAAGAGAAGTCCAATTCCAGAACAAAAATTGACAGATAATGTATCACCCCCTTGTCATCCAAGATGATCATGTCTTTCTTTCGTCAGTCGTACAGAAATTATGTTTTTTGAGGGAAACATTTCAGCATTTTTCTCCATATAATGGACTGATATGGTGCCCCGAGTTTGAACTTCCAAAATGTAGTTTAAATGCGGCTTCAAACAATCACAAATGTGGTTGTAAACGATTCCAGCCGAGGAAGAAGGGTCTTATCTAGCGAAATGACCTGTTATTTTCATAAAAATAATACAATTTAAATACTTTTTAATCTCAAACGCTCGTCTTGTCTTTCTCTCCCTGAACTCTGTGTATTCTGACTCAAGACAGTTAGGGTATGTCGAAAAACTCCAATCGTATTTTCTCCCTCAACTTCAAAAATCATTTCAAAATCGCTGCAGAAGTACCGACACAGTCTTTGCAAAGTGAACATGCAAAGAAGATCAAACACCCTTAACAAAAAAGGTACGAGGACAATTTTGAAGTTGAGGGAGAACATGAGATGGGAGTTTTTCGACATACACTAACTGTCATGAGCTAGAATACACAGAGTTCAGGGAGAGTAAGACAAGACGAGCATTTGACATTAAAAAGTATATAAATCGTATTATTTTTATGACAATAACTGATCGTTTCGCTAGATAAGACCCTTATTCCTCGACTGGGATCATTTACAACCACATTTGTGATCGTTTGAAGCAGCATTTAAGCTGCATTTTAGAAGTTCAAAATCGGGGCACCATATCAGTCCATTATATGGAGAAAAATGTGGAGAAAATATATGGAGAGAAATGTTTTCCTTAAAAAACAATTTCTTTATGGCTGAAGAAAGATAGACATGAACATCTTAGATGATGAGGGGGTGACTACATTATCTGTCAATTTTTGTTCTGGAAGTGGACTTCTCCTTCAAGCCATTTAGTTGTTTTGACAGTATGTTTAGGGTCATTGTCGTGTTGGAAGGTAAATGACCCGCCCATCTTCAGCTGTCTAGCAGAGGGACGCAGGTTTTTCTCAGGAATTTGGATGTACTTGGCAGCATCCATTTTCAATCGCTCTGTCCCAGCTGTAGAAAAACACCCCCACAACATAATGCTGACACCACCATGCTTTTGGGTTGGGTGCTGTGTTTGCTTTTTGCCAAACATAGCGCTTGGATTTCAGTCCAAAATAAGGTCAGGTTTGTTCTCATCAGACAATAGCAGCTTTTGCCAGAAGGTATCAGACCAAATGTGTTTTTGCGTAGCGCCACCCTGCCATACAGGCCAGCTTTGTGTAAAGCTTGGGAGATAGTTGTGACATGCACAGACTGATCAGACCCAGCCATAAAGCCTTGTAAGTCCTACAAAATTGCTTTTGGCCTCCTGGTAGCTTCTCTTATCAATGTCCTCCTGACTCTGTCATCCACTTTGGACAGACGGCCTGATCTAGGCGATGTGCTGGTGGTGCCATTCACTTTCCACTTCTTACTGATGCTCTGAGCAGTACTCCGAGGGATAGCTAAAGCCTTTGAAATGTTTCTGTAGCCTTCTCCTAACTTGTGCCTTTCTGATGTCTTTTGAAAGCACTTTCCCTGCCATGGTGAATTCTTTGCCGTACCATGCACTGCCAGCAGTGGATTCTTCAAGAAACAGCTCGTTTTATTCTGAAGTAACACCACCACTATTGATGTCAGGTGGGGCAATTAGCCTGGTGTTTAATCTGGAAGTTGATTGCTTGCACCTGAGCAAGTTTATAATGGTATACTCTAAAGCCGGGCTTACACTACAGGATTTTTAGCCCGATTTTCCCCTCCCGAGAATCGAAACAAAAATCTTTTCGAGCACCTTGATCGGTCCCAATGTTCAGCTCAGATTACCTGCATCAAATGTTTCACCTCGCCCACAAACCGGGGCCACTCTGATTAATATCAAACATGTCTAATATTTAGGATTTTAAATTGGGATGATAACGGCTATATGATTACATCAGTACTTTCACAACAGCCAACGCGTGATCGCAAAACAGCTACTGTACGGTCCGTTGGATAGTGAAGATGGAGGAAACTGCTTCTTGAGTAACACTGTCTGTATAATACCGCAAGGAGTAAGAGAAGCTCTGAGGTGAAATCGTCTCAATTTTGAACATACCGGGTGAGTGCATAAAGCGGCTAGCATGCTAGCTAACATATGTAAACATTAGTTGCTAAAATGACGATCTGTTGCGTAAGATCACGTGAGTCGCTGCCTCCGTCATGATAATCTTAATAATATCTTGATGCGCCACAATTTTCAAATCTTGTAGTGTGTGCATGTTTCAGATTTGAGGGAAGATAATCTGCAAAGATTCTCCTTATGTGTGCGCTGCAACCAGATTTCATAATCGGTTAGGATTTTAAAAATCCTGTAGTGTGAGCAAGGCCGGTTCTACGCAGGGGCAAGAGGGGGCAGTGCCCCCTCAAATAAATGTCTTGCCCCCTCAGATCAAAATTTTGTAAACTTGAGAAAGCACATGTTAATATACTCACAAAATGAATATATTACAATTTGACAAAATGATCTGCGGTAGCGGAAAAATCCGCCGAAAAAGGGACACTACATAATACGGTATTAGATTTTCCTCATGTCTCTGTCCCTCCGCTGTG
>JAHKKF010527956.1:0-22199 GCA_019740295.1 Labeo calbasu | reverse complement strand
TTTGCAAAGTGAACATGCAAAAAAGATCAAACACCCTTAACAAAAAAGGTAAAACAGTGATATAGGACGATTTTGAAGTTGAGGGAGAACATGAGATGAGAATTTTTTCGACATATCCTAACTGACATTCAAATTGCATTTCCAAGTTCAAACTTGGGGCACCATAGAAGTCCATTGTATGCTGAAATGTTTTCCACAAAAAACAAAAATTCTTTACGACTAAAGAAAGAAAGACATGAACATCTTGGATGACAAGGAGGTGAGTACATTATCTGTACATTTTTATTCTGGAAGTGGACTTCTCCTTTAATAAACTGCTTCCATTTAAATCTTCACCTCAACTTCTCCATTGTTTCCTGCAGTGTTACATGCCTCTCCATACCTGCATGTCTTTCAGGCCAACATGAAATGCAAAGCGGATGTTGAACAGACTGTCCAAAACAATGTCGTTCATACAGTCTCCAAAAATCACAAACATTGGGTCTCATTCGCTAAAAATTAAGAGTGAACACAGGAGAACTTCTCATGAAAACTTTCCACCTAATTCACAACACATGCATATAAACTTATGCACATGTGGTTTCAGGTGTTTCCACATTTTTTTTATAAGTTTAGAATACATTTTAGTATAAAAGCTATTAGTGAATCATGATTTGTTCGTGTAGTGAATGGGACCTAGTGATTTTATCTTCACTTCTACCAAAACTTTGAAATCTCATTTGCGATGACATCAATGATGTCAAAACTGGTGCTTGTAAATCTTGTAAATAGTTGTGACGTGACCTAGTGTTGTACGTTTACAGCAGGTCTATCTAAACCGATGGCAGACACGTGAAAATGTGTGCTGCAAAATATCACACTAAAACACAAAGAAGCAACCTAAAATGCTGATCAGAAAACATGCTCACTGTATGTGTGAGATATGTGTGAGCTCTTGTTAGTCTCTAATGATCTGCATCTATCAAAGCAAAGCAGAACCTCTGGCTACGGGCCGACGGCTCGGTCTGGGCTCATTTATTACTCTAATACACTCTCTCATGCCTCCGCTCCACCTCCTCTTTACTCCTCTGACACACACTCGCTGTCTCTCCCAAATATGAGTCACTTGGTCAGCCTCCGACATCACCCATAAATCTCTGCCATCAAACTCCTCAACCAAAAATCAATGGCTAATTCAGAAGCATCTTTTGCAGGAACACATGCACAGTACTAATGGACCCCAAGCCTTCGGGACTTTCCCGGAGCCGACGCGTGAAGAAATACACCCGTTTGCGACCATCAGGATACTAGTAAACGCCAAGCTAATAGGTTAATGCCAGCAGCATTAAATGAGTTGGTACCGATCAATGCAGGAGTCAGGACTGCGATTTACAATCCGTACACACTACCTGTAAATCCTACGATCCGTTAGCGTCTAATTAGAAGCGAGCCAATGATGGATGGGGAAACAAGCGGTCGGGGCGGAGATGAAGCTGTCATGTTTTTTTTCGACACTCGAGTCGGTGTGAGAAATTATGAAACAATCGTGCAGAGTGCTTACGCTGCGATTCCACAGGTCACAATGACAAATGGGCCTTCATCCGCTAGCAGAGCGTGAGCACGTCCTCCAGCAGTGGATCTGGACTACACATGCACACACGCATCAGACAGGCAGCTCACAGTACACAATGTCACAAACGCTTTGGCTTGTCTTCATTTTTAAGGCCTTATATTTTGCTGTTCATGTATGTTTCATACAAAAGATCCCACAGATGCGCACTGAAGGAGGAACCTAAACCACATCCACAAACCAGGACATCACAGAGACGCCATTGTGCAGGACTCTTCACTCCAGGACATGCTAGAATCGTGGTGGTGCTTCAAGTTATTCATTTCTTTATATAGAGGTAGATTTAATAATTGTGAAAATCTGACTTTTTACATGTTTACGTGCTATAATTGGGTCCCTGGTGCATCTACCAACTAAGAAAATGTGAAAAAGGACAACCCGGTTATTTTGTTTTGGTAAGCTTTTCTCTGCAAGCTTGTGAAAAAATGAGCTACTCAGATTTCGCTTCACCCGTGACATAGGAAGGGATCTTATTATAATATTACCACCCGCTTAATCTGCACCTTTTCACCCACGGCGCCACCATTTTGATTTCCCGAGCGGCAACAGTGTAGCAGTTCTAACACCATGGCAAAAGTCTGAGCAAAGCATGCTAACTGTTCTGTCTTTGGCTGCACAGATGAGAACAGAACACTGTTTAGAGGAGACAACAGAGCAGTGGATTTATTCATTTATTTACTGTATATTCTACAGTATCTAATACAAAGTGCAATTTCTTTCCCAGCTGTTTACTTTCGCAGACATAACCAACTGTTTTTGTGTTTTTAACATAAACTTGTGAGTATTTGACAGTTTAAGCACAATAAGACACACAAGACAACTTAGTTTAGTACTCACATGCCATGTGACAGCCGCTTTCTGTGTGTGTGCTTTGGATGTATCTGAGGTACAAGCTGTAAAGACACAGCTCTATTATGGAAAAGGGGGCGGGGAGCAGCAGCTCATTTGCATTTAAAGAGACATGCATGAAAACAGCCTGTTTCTGCTTCCATTCAAAATAGGCATTTTCAAAATGATATAAAAAAATGATCTGTGGGGTATTTTGGGCTGACACTTTCTGGGGACAGATTCTGGGGACTTATATTACATCTTGAAAAAAAAGGGGCATATTAAGTCTCCTTTAAATATTTCCAAAATGCTGAAATTAAAGCCTCAATAATACTGCATAACAGTGGTGGTTTTGTTGGCCAGTGTCCCGAAGAGCTTGGCTCACATTCAATTTGAAATCATGCTGCACTAAACCTTTAATCAATAACCACTAAACCTTTGATGTGTGTGATCACGTCCGTGCAGCGAATGATCACATCAGTGTGATCTGAACCTGAAGAGAGCAGCTGTCATGTATATGAATGAAACAGCTTCACAGTCTTTTCAAAAAAAGGGGCTGTTAAAATGTCTTGAATCATTCAAGAGATTCGTTCACAAATGCCGATTCATCCAGTAATGAAACAAGTCAATTTTGAGCGTCATTGAATCATTCAGTCATAAATTACATGTGATTTTGTTTAGTTGTCTAATTTTTCTCTTCAGAATCATGAGAGAATCAGAGTCTCCATAAAACAACAACAACAACAACAACAAAAAACTAATTTTATCCAGAATCATGAAGCTCTTAAACGAGTCCAGTTTTTATGTGGCTTACTGAATTTTGATTATGGTATTCAACTGCAACTGTTTTGTAATAATGAGACACAGAATAAATATGTTTGATATCATTTTTTAATCAGATTGGATTAGAAACTGGGAATCGAAAAGAATTGGAATCGATAAGCAGAATCAGAATTGATAAAATTCAAACGATACCCACTGCAGCATTTTCTAAAATTGGATGCACTGCTCCATTCGTCCAGAGAGGGCAGTGATAAAAAGAGAAATGGATTACTCCATAACTTTTTGAAATACAGATTTATTACAGAAATTATTCTGTAAGGATCTTCTGGTAAGTACGATTCAGTTTAAAGATTTGTGATTTGATTCAGGAACATTTTTTTGCAATTTGCAAATGATCCTATCTGATTCACAATGAGATTTGATTTAACTAGATTCAGTTATGATTAATGATTAGATTTTTTAAGTGCATTCATAGGATTATGTAAATGCTTCTCCTAATGCGTCTAAAGAAAACAAAAACTTAAGATCTGAAAAAAAGTAAATACATTAAATACATGTGCATACAGGGTACTTGTAATATAACAAAGAATGCAACAAAGAGTGCAGTGTGATATATTTCTTGCTAAGCACACTGGAAATAACAATTTTAAAATTCCCTGTTTTTTCCAGGTTACAACAATTAGCTCACTCGTTAAAGAAATGAATGTACCACAGACATTTGAGTTGAAATTAATGATGTGACATCATCTTTATCTTCTGTTTCATTGTCATACTTCAAGTATTTGCCATTTAACGCCACAACAAATCAACCGCTTTAGTTTTCCTGACTATGCTGTCAATGTTCTTTCATCTCAACAGGCATTTGTAATTCTTCTAAGAAAGTTCATCCCGAAACCCACTAGTTTAAAAAAAAAAAAAAAACAGTTTGGACTTGTTTTTGTTGTAACAAGCCGTTAGTCAGTACAGCAGCACATCTTCACAGCTCTCCTAACAAGAAGCACAACTGAATAAATCAGAGTGTATTGTGACTGAACTGCTGCCGGCCGTCATCATCAGCACATCCAGACAATCACAGCACAGAAATGAAGCTGCTCACAGACACCGACACCATCTGCTCAACACACTCCAGTCTGCGCTGGAGCAACCAGAGTCAGATGTGGGACAGACGGAGCTTTTGCCTCGCATAAAAACCCAGAATTCATCATCAGCTTCTGAGGAGAAACCTTGGGATTGAGTGACGTGAAGGCTGAGCTGTGACCTGTTCACTGCGGAGTGATGCAGTGCGCTGACCTTTCACACACATGCATTATTTACACGCTCAGCCCTGAACACACACACACATCATTCATCTTTGAGGAGCTCCAGGATGGTATGATTTCTGACACTGGACTACACTGAAGATCTCCTCAACAAATTATGGTTTTAACTATAGGATACAGGAACATTTTTTTTAAAACAAGCTTCTTTTCATACTATGGTCATTTTAGGTTTGCACCGCCGTGTTGTGAGTTGAGTCCTGTGCATTTAATATATTTGTCCGGTTTGGCTAAACAAACTTCACAGTTGTATTTCCCCTACAGTAGATTGATATAAACTCCATTAGGAGCATCAGCAGAAGCGTACGGGCTGTAAACGGTGAGCTGAAGCAGGACTGAAAGCATGAGCCATTATCATTACAGCTCATCAATAGACTAATGGAGGGTGTGTTTGTTCAAGGTCTTCTAACACTTCCTTCCATTAGTGATCCTGTATTGAAAGCAAGAAAGGATTTTCTTTATTGCTTATCGAATTGTACATTACATCCTCCTCTGATTTATTTGTGTGCGCACGAGTGGGATTCGCCAGTTAGCTGTAATGTGATCTTATCACAATATTTGGTTGAGGATTCGATGCATGTTGCAATTTTTGTGTGTGCCTCACAGTATAGATCTTCCATATACAGATATACCATAGATATTCCAATAATAACTCATTCATCTCTTTTTAATTTGACCCAAAAATGAAAGTGAAAGTTCCTGCTGTAGATAGTAATACATTTTTGTCATAATTTTCAAAATTATTTTTACTTTGTAGTCAAAACCTTTGAGTTTCAGTATGTACAGTAGTTTTAGCTCAACTGAACTTGTTTCATTATTGATGAACTTTGCAACACTGACGCTGTCACTGAACTGAAATGAATCACTGTTGAACTGAACTGAGTTGAATGATGACACCGTTGTCTGCTGTTTGTAGCTGAAACCGTTTGAAATTTGTTTAATAATCAATGAATTGTACAACATTAACACTGTTGTTTTCCTGTTTATTAATCAAAATGCTTCTGCATTGTATTAAATGCTATGTAAATAAATGTGACTTGGCTTTTTGAGTTTTTATCAATGAAATGTTTAAAAAAATGCATGTGAAGTGACTCTAAAAGCAGCTGTGAGCAGATACAACTAGTAAAAAATCTGGAATCTGAGGGTGCAAAAAAAAAAATAAAAAATAAAAAAAAATCAAAATAATGAGAAAATCACCTTAAAAGTTGTCCAAATGAAGTTCTTAGCAATGCCTATTATTAATCAAAAATTAATTTTGATATATTTACAATAGGGAATTTACAATATATCTTCATGGAACATGATCTTTACTTAATATCCTAATGATTTTGGCATAAAAGAAAAATCTATAGTTTTGACCCATTCAATGTATTTCTGGCTACTGCTACAAATATACCCGTGCTACTTAAGGTTTTGTGCTCCAGGGTCACATGTATATGTACATATATTACATTTCCATATGGGAGTTTATCTGCTTTTATGTTTTTTTTGTTTTGTTTTTTTTTTTTTTTTTTGAATGAGAACTTTCTTTTGTCCACATTTTCCACATCATGGAAAACACAGGTAGAGACTTCAAACCTGAAACGACCACAGATATGTTCAGTATGTACAGTTTACCATTTAACTGTTCTGCTCTCAGACATGAGTTATCTATATTTAAAACCACTGCACTGCAAAAACATGCCAAGGCCTTGATAGGCTAAATAAAAACAATCAATATATATCAGCTAGTTTTGCAGTAATATCCTGCATAATGCCCCAGAAATGAGTAAGGTGACTGCAGACAACCTGGTGAATTATTGAAAATTAATGCGCGGGAGGGCAGAGGTGGTGATGTGGCCCGAAATCATTTCACTTCATTAATTCAGCCATCCAGACTCAATTATTCCACTCACACCACGCTTAACAAATATAAATGTGTTTATCTCAAGAAAAGTTTCGAGTTTTTGCCCTTATAAAGCTCTTGCAAGAAAAACCACTTTTCTTACATCACCGACTGAGCGAAAACACATAGAAAGAGTCCATTACTCTGCAATTAGACAATATCAATCTAACAGCCTTTCAACATCAACCAATCAGAATCTAGAATGTAACAATACAGTGAAATAATCTAGACCAGGTGTGGTGAACTCCAACAGAGTTCAGCTCCAACCCTAATAAAATCCCACCTGTCTGTAGCTTTCTAGTAACCCTTCAGACCTTGATTAGCTTGTTCAGGTGCGTTTGATTAGGGTTGAAACAAAACTCTGCAGGGCTGCGACTCTCCAGGACGAAAAATGACATTACATATTATTTATCAAGTTTGTAACAACCTAAATCAATGATTAAAAAAAAAAAAAAAAAAAAAAAACATTTTAGGCAATTTTACCATATAAACATAATTATTTTTAATGTTAGTGACTGTTATAGTGCCAGCTGTGGTCCGATCTCCCTAAAACTTTGCATGCTTGTTTAAAATCACCTGTTGCATGTGCTCACCAGGTTTCATGAAGTTTTGTGACTAATAATTTTAGGCTTTTGGTTAAATTTGGACAGGCCCCTTCTCTAAATGACCCCATTATAGCTTCCCAAAGGGTAAATGTCAACATTTATTTATTGACCTAGAGAGTCCAGAGAATTGCACTGCAGTGTTTGATTCCAGATTGAGTGAAAAACCTAGGACTAGTTCGCAAAAGCAGGGTTTTTTTTTTTTTAATTTCTCAAGCATTTAACAAATGGTTTGATTGACAACAGTGGTTCTAGCGGCAAAGTTGTTCGGACTGAGAAAGTCTAGTGTATGATATAAATATTGTGCATATGTGTAAAGCAAATGTGTAATATAGACCAATTTGGAGTAGACGTCACAGTTACGTCACTTGCAGCTGCGTGGGCATGGTGGCAGAAAAACACTGGTAACAAATGGAGTGAAATGGGTAAAATCCATGGAATAAGAGAAAAGAAAACTATTTTTGTGCCTTTTGATGCCAGAATCAGAATGCAAATCATTTTTAGAGAATACTGTCGTCAAAGACGCCATTTGAAGCTAAACGCAGACATTTAAACGGACAGACTTTGGATGAAAACTGCTATGATTACTTTTAAAAGCATAGATTTGATTTAAACAATACGTCTACAAAATACTCACACATGCTGTTCGTCGAGGATGCATTGTATTAGTGTCACGAATCTGGTCGGTGTCCCCGGACTACATCCCCGGACTACATCTCCCAGTATCCATCGCGCTGATTGCGTCAGCACCCGTGACCAATCAGCAGCTCTATAAAAGCCCCGGACTTTCCCCATGCAAGCCACGGAGTATTGTGAGTTGTTGTTGTGTTCTATTGTTAGCGTTCCCGAGTTCCTAGTTCCCAGTGTTTTGTTCTCTCGCCTGGTTATCTCGTTGTCGACTGTCTCGCCGCCTGCCTTTTTGGACTATCGCTTGTTATAAGGATTATTCTCTACGTCTTGCCTGTGATTTACCTGTTTGCTCCTGTTTGACCCTGCCTGTTCGACCATGTATCTGTCTCGTCCCTCAAATAAAGGCTCGCATATGGATCCGCTCGCCTCTCGCCTCTCACTCCCCGTTACAATTAGCCCTACAGTTACAGCATGACATAATATTTAAACCTATTACTATTAACATTTTACATAACATTTATTTATTTTATCTCACAATTCTGACTTTGTCTCTTGCAAATGGAAATTTATATCTGCTAGTTCAGACTTTATATCTTTTTATAACAATTAAACTCAACAATAGTGCGTTTGTCAATTCTCAGGGGAAAAAAGTCAGAGCCGAGAGGAAAAGAGACAATAGCGCGTTGTTTTTTCTTATCAGAATTGTGAGATTTAATCTCAAAATTGCAAGAATAAAGTCAGAATATTGAAATATAAACTCAAATTTACCTTTTTTCATTCTTTTGTTCCACGGCTCCATAGACCGCTACTTGAAAAACTTCATTTTCTGCAACCAGATAAGCTTCTCACAAAAAAAACGTAATCACTGTTTGTAAACACTGAATTGGTCTATGCAATTGTTTACGCCCTTGAAAAATGCGACCTTTAGGGCCGTGAGTCAAACAAGCCCACTTCAAACAAGTTTCATTCCAATGGGCTTCCATTAACCGTGTCTAATAGGTGCTCAGAGTTCATCAGCCTATGGCTGATATAGACGCTTGGGACACTTTGGACCAAGAGCGTGGGTACCGATTTCCATGTCAATAGGACAAGCAGTTGCGTAGTTCTGCCCGTTTTTATGTTTTTTCACTCTTATAACGCCACCAAGTGGCCAAGCTCCTTGACTTTTTTCACGTGAGCTCTTACATATGTGTTGTGAGTTTCTCATTGTTTTACAGGTTGTTATAAGTTCTAGTCGTTTTAGTACTTAAACGTTAAACATTCCTTTTCGAACATTTTGGCATCCCTTTGTGACGGAGAGTTAAACTTTTTTTGATAATTATTGATATTCACTCTCCAGAGAATCTTCCTGCACTAGTTTGGTTCTGATTAGATTGTAAAAGTAGGTGCATAATACTCAGAGGCATGCGTTTTGTCCGGCGTGAGCCAAGGATATAAGGCAACCAAGCCTGCGACGAACAGTTTAGAAGTTATGAGCCATTTTGTACTTTTGATTGCTGTAGCGCCCCCATTAGGCTGACTGGGGTGAGCCTTGGTGACGTCATAGATGGTGTGAGTAATACCATCCCTCTGAGTTTCAAGTCTCCGCAACTTCCGGTTTGGTCTGCACGATCAGTTTTATGTGGAGATCGCTGATCCTTGGCCATGCTAACAATTAAAATAGGGTTTCACTGAATGTCATGAGCATAAGTGAATGAGTCCATACTTATTAAACATGGATGCCAGAGGGAGCGTATACAGGAAAAACAACACAGGCCTGCGGGACTCCACAGTTAATACCAGAGGAGGAGTGATGACCGATATGAACAGCCTAATAACCTGTTAAGAACAGAACCACTGTAATACTGTGCAACAAAGACCCACTGCTATCTCCAAACAGGTCAACAGGACCTAATGGTTGACTGAATCGAATGCAGCATTCAGTCAGCAATAAAACTAAAGCCACTGATTTCCCAGAGTTGGTTTTGGTAAAGATCTCACTTGAGACTCTTACAAGAGCAGATTTAGTAAAGCTTTAAAACCAGACTGCAATATTTAATGAAGAGAATTTACAGTCAAATATGATTTTAACTGAATATGTACAACTTTTTTTTTAAGGATGCTTGAGATAAAAGTAAGATTGTAAATAAGAAAGAAGTAAGGTTTGGTTGTAAGATATGGTGTCACAGCATGTTCAAGGCAGTTAGAGAAGGAGCTAGTAGACAAGCATTTGTTAATGAGCAATAACAGACCATAATCGATTGTTTCAATGATTTGTTGTGCTAAAATAATGTTATAATGCCACTGAAAGAGCAGGACTTGACTCTCGAGGGCTCATGAGCCAGTGAAATTCATCATATAAACCATAAAAAGTAGCATTTACATAGAGATTTGCGTCATACCGTTATCGTCTCTGAACACTTCACTGAACACTTAAGAGCCAAACACAACAAGACAATCACATCTTCATTAATCAATCAACAAACTTCACCTAATTAAGCAGTAATTAGAGAGCCGGGCATGAGGCCAGTTCAGATCTAAGAGTGATCGGCAGGACGGGTTTCAGCGTAACACAGACGCTCCTACCTCAGTGGTGCGGCGCTCGAGCGAATCCATCTTGTCCGGATTGGTCGTGTGTGTAAAAGCTGCTGTCCGCTGTGCTCGCTCGCGCTCCAGGACCAGGTCAGGCTCTGTGGATGCAAACGGCACAAGTTTTTAAAAGTTTAGACATGTTGATATAACGTGCAATGTACATATGAATGACATTTCAAACTGCTAAATTCAATTATTCTTCAACGACTTTCAACTACTTGAATTTTTCACATATTAAGCTTCTGCAAACTGTTGTGTTGTGGAATAACGATCATGGATTCAAGTAGACGTTTAGTATAGTGTGAGATGACAATGACACTCCTTACCTTTTGGTGAAAAACTTAGATAACATTTGGACTAGTTGTCAACTTTGCCCGTTCAAAACTCACGAATATTCATGCACATGGTAACGGTGACACGTGCCTTTGCAAACATCACCCATTGATAGCATGTAAAATCTTACAATATTAATGATTGTGTTTATTCAATGTGCATTTCTCACCGTCACGTCATTACGACACAAGCATGTTTAAAGTTGTGTCACTCACATTCGGACCGTTTCTCCAGCAGCAGTTTCAGCTCGCGACGTCGTGGACGGCCTCCGTCTCTCTGCTGATGGCCGTTTCTATGACAACAGACAGCATGAGACATGAGAACCGAACACGGTGCAGCTGATCGTTTAGGAAAAGTCTCAGATCTAGAGGGAAAACCACAGTGTGCTGACTGCCAAACAAGTTCAGGAACAAGATGTGAAATGACTTCAGTTTGTACAATCTGCCATGCTTGCGAGTGCAGGGAATAAAACATCTTCTTTATATTGTGCAGTTATACGCTGGGATTCTGTAATATAATATCATAGGTATGTAAATGTAAATGTATGACTCTCTTTACCCTTCCAGCTTTGGTTTCTGGAGGCTCCTCAACACTGCTGAGGCGATGAGCCGCGTCTTTCTGCCTGAAAAACAAAAGCAATCGATGGTCACTTGCCCAGTTATGCCCTCATGACCAATAAAATGGCAGTTTATGGCAGCATCTGCATTGCATGTGGTGATTCCCTGGTTGCTTTATAAATCCTGAAATTTGTCTTAACGCTTCCATGTCATTTACACACATTCATGTTGTTTCACATAAAGACAAAATGATGATAGAACAGGTAGACTGTGCATTCACTATAAACTCATAATTTGCTGCTTATTAACAGTTAGTTTAGGTATGGAGGGGATCTAGAATGTGGTCATGCAGAATAAGACACTAATACATGCTTTGTAAGTACTAATAAACAGCCAGTATGCTAGTAATATGCAGTGTTGGGGAGTAACTAGTTACATGTAATGGAATTACGTAATTTAATTACAAAATAAATGCAACTGTAATTAGTTACAGTTACTGAGAATTTTTTTTAAAATTAATTTACAGTTACTTTTGAAAATATTAATCATTACAAAGGGGGTCACATCTGATTTTTTTCTCTCTCTCTCTCTCACACACACACACACATACAGATTTCACTGACTTTCTTTCATAAATTACATTGGCGGCTCTAAAATGAGACACCAATGTTTCAGGGGTTTAGGACACAGAATAGGACACATGCTTATTCTTAACTGTTTTATTTCCTACTTGCTGTTTTATTGTCCTTTATGCATACAGTATACTTTTTAAAGATTAATTGTTTTGTCCAATGCATTGTTAAATGCCAGTGTTTCCTGTCATAACTGTGCAAACAATTGATTTCATGATTTATTGTGTAATAAAAGTGGTGTGACTGCACTGTATCTCTGAAATGTCTGTCTAGTTTGAACTTGCCACTTACTACTTACAGCTCATTTCTTCATGGAAGGTTTCCGTTCAGATATTTCAACTCAGATCAGTGTTTCGTGTCTAATTATTTACTTTTGTGGCAAGCGGCTGTGTAATAAGTGGGATAATGTACATCCAGCCAGTTGTTATCACAAAATAAAGATGTCTACTTATTATAATTTTAATTTAAGTGATGAAGGATTTTGAAAGTCAAGCAATCAGTGTTGAGTGTTGCTGTAAGGTTAAATCTGCCTGGTTTAAATGTTTCAAAATGATTAACAGTTGAAAATATTAGAAATTTAGAAAAGTAATCAAATGTAATGTTACATTACTTTAATAAAGTAATTGGAAAGTTACACTACATGTACATTTTAAATAGAGTAACTTGTAATCATTTCCAAAGTAACCGTCCCAACACTGGTCATTTGCATGCTAGTGATTAGTTAGAACTTGTTCTCAAAATAAAGTGTTACATTTCTTTTTATCCACTAATTTTATTCCTCCCATGACCACTTCAGTGTGTTCCAGTGAACATGGACTCAAGGTGTCAGACGGAGGTGAGGATATTACAAAAAGACACAAGAACAGTGAACACTACAACATCTCTGTGTCAACATCACATGAAAAATACACACGTCATGGACTGAGCTCATATAGTTTCAGAGGGGTTTGTGGTGTAATGCAGTGCTGAACTGCAGCGGTCAGGTAATAACCAGGAGCACATTGAGGTGATATTTTCATCTGTCTCTGAGAAGCTTTCAGAGGGAACATCAACCTCAAGACACTGACTGAACAACAAACACTCCTTTAGAGGACTATAACACAAACCTGTTATGAGAGGAGGAGCACTGTGAGCAGAGCACTGAACAACACTTACAGAAATCTTACAGTATTAGTTGACCCAAAAATGAAAATATGCAGAAAATGTGATCGTCCTCAGGCCATCCAAGATGTAGACGAGTTTGTTTGTTCATCAGATTTGTAGAAATGTGTCATTCCATCACTGTCTCACCAATGGATCCTCTTCAGTGAATGGGTGCCGTCAGAATGAGAGTCCAAACAGCTGTTAGAAACATCACAATAATCCACAAGTAATCCACACCACTCCAGTCCATCAGTTCACATCTTGAGAAGACAAAAGCTGAAACAAATCCATCATTGATCACATCAAAATCCAGCCACATATTTGTTTAGAGCTGTTTTGGCTTGTAAACGGTGCTTGATCTGTGCAGATTTCTCTCCTGTTTCAGACCAGACAACCTTTTCACCGGAGGAACTGTCATTATGGATTATGGACTCAAGGTATTTTAGTTCAAAATGTCTTAATGATGGATTTGTTTCAGCTTTTGTCTTCTCAAGATGTTCACTGATGGACTGGAGTGGTGTGGATTACCTGTGGATTATTGTGATGTTTTTATCAGCTGTTTGAACTCTCATTCTGACGGCACCCATTCACTGCAGAGAATCCATTGCACCTCACCACTAGATCTTCTATAGTGTAAGACACCAGTCAGTTTTAATGAAAAATTGTATCCTCGATATGTTTTGTACTAGTATTGGTTTTATAAAAGCAAGAAGACACTGCTAATGACCTGTTCTAGAAGGCCTTGATATACAAAGCAAATATGATGCCAAATTTGAAATGTTGAAATTAAGGAAACCGGCAATAAAATGTTTGGTCAGGTTGCCTGAACAATGGAAGGAACTTGTTTTATTCAAGTCAAACATATTAAATCAAGCATTGATTGATCAAGCAACTACATTTGACTGACAAGTGAAAGTCATTTTTAACGGTGAGATCAGGTACCATTACAGTCCGACAGGTTTCTCTCTATCAGAAAGCAGTTTTCCTGACCTTTATTGGCTCTACACAGTCTTATCAGAGAACAGCTCCTTTTTTTTGTGAAAGCATGTTATCAGTGACCCAGTACAGGAAAAGCAGTGAATAAGGGAACAGAGCTTTATCTGCAGTCATTAATTGGAAAACTGGAAATCAATTTACTCCAACAACACATGCTGGAACAATTATTCAAGGTTACATTCACAAACATCTACAGCAGAGAGAAAAAACTGATACAGTTCGATCTGGAGAAAATCTGAGCGCTGCTGGCCCTACAAAAATCAACAGAAAGCAGACGCACAGTGGATCAAAGCTGAATTTTTAAAGTTAAAATAACTTGTCCTGCCGCATTGTAATATACCAAGCAAAACACGTCACATACATACAAGATGCTCTGCTCAACAACACACATGATGTGAGGAATCAGGACAGGATACACTAAAGCTCAAGTGGTAAAAGTAATGCTAGACTCTACTAACAAGCAGACAGAATGGCAAATGCATTGACTGCTATGCAGAACATGCACACATTATTCCTGTGATACAGACAGAAAAGCGTCTGTCTGATGTGTGACTGTAAACATCTCTGAGACGAAAGCGAAACATCCCTTGGAGTGCAGCCTGTGCCACACGTACACATACACCAGAGAGCGATGAAGGGCAGAAAACGGCTCCGTTCACCTTAGAGATATGCATTATGCATGCAGATAGCAAATTCATTTAATATCTATAATTAAGCAGCTCATCAAGGGCAGTAGCTCTTCTGGGGCTCGAGAGAGAGCGACGGATGGGAAAAAGCCTCTGACTCCGTCACTGCATCCAGTTCTGATGCTTTGGAGGGATATTTTAGTGTTTGATCAGATATCATTCATTCACTCCAAACAGTTCAGAAAAACAAAGCTTCAGTGTAATAGCATAAAGTGGCTTAAGATGGATTGTCATTGTTCTGCTTGAGTCAGTCATATTAAATCATACATTTGACTTGAAGGTCTTTTTGCTGTTACTACATGAAACATATGTCGGCTATTTTTTGGGTGGGTCTCTGCCTGGTATGGATGCGTACAAAGTTTGCACATGAAAATGCTTCAGAGAACTGCTGTATTGACATTTTATTCCAGTAATGCTTAAATATTATTTCCTTTTACTGCATATCTCTGTAATATAAAGTACGCTTGAATATTATTTGTAGAAAATTATTGTTAGTAAAAACATTTCTTGCATGAAGCAAATGTCTGAATGTAACTTGTAAGTATACATCATTTGTTCTCACTCAAGAAAGGTTTTATTCCTCCACCTGTTTTGACAGATCAGCATTCATAGTGTTTCTCAGCAGCCTAATGCAAGTCAGTGAGTGAAATGAAATCACCCCATCTAGGACAAAGATGTTTGGCTATTGAACTGTAAGGGTGAACTGTAAAATCAGACTCAGCAGCAACCCAGCGCTGCACATGGAGTATTTGGGTGAAATTCAAGAGATGCTGTATATTTAAGCTGGGCCTGAGGCGTAATACAGCGTAAGGAGACCTGAAGGAGTGAGCTGTGTCTGTAGGCAAAAGATCTGATGTGTGTTTGAGCACATTCAGATGCATTACACACACTGCTGTTTCACATTTAGACATGGAACAGCACTAGAGACCTGAGAACTGTATGGAGGAATGAAACATTTAAACTCTACATGTAAGGAACCATATATATATATATATATATATATATATATATGAAGAGTTCAGATGCAAAACCAGCTAAATCCATCTGACGTCTTTCTTTAAAAAATGCATTTTTTATCAGGCTCAGATGTACAGGTTTCTATGTAAGTACCGGTATTTCTGATTGGGCTGAGGCTGGTATTTTAGCGAGTTTGAAGAAAAAGTATTTGATGGACGTATAATATGTGTCGAGAGCATTCACTCAGCATCATTATTCATTTTTGACCGAGATGGCTTTTAGCTGGTCTTGCATCTGAACTCTTCATATATACCAGTCAAAAGTAGTTTGCTGTCCAAAGTACAGCAAAAACAGTAAAAATATTGAAATTTGATATTTGAAATATTTTCACTATTTAAAATAGCTCTTTTCTATTTGAATATATTTTAAAATGTATAAATAATAATATGTATAGATTTTTTTCAGGTTTCTTTGATGAATAGAAAGTTCAGAAGAACAGCATTTATCTGAAATAGAAACATTTTGTAACATTATAAATGTCTTTATCATCACTTTTGATCCATTTAAAGCAACCTTGACAAATAAAAGTATTAATTTCTATAATGCCCCCAACCAAATGCTGATCTTTAGATATTTCTATTCATCAAAGAATCCTGAAAAAAACCCTCAACTATTTTAAATATTTATTATTATAATAATAATAATAATAATAATAATAATAATAACAATAATAATGTTTCTTGGACAGCAAATCAGCATAACAGAATGATTTCTAAAGGTGAAACTGAGTAATGATGCTAAAAAATTAAGCTTTGATCACATCAATCAATTAAAACATTTTAAAATATATTCAAATATAAAGCAGTTATTTTAAATAGTAAAAATATTTCACAATATTCCTGCTTTTGCTGTATTTTGGATCAAATAAATGCAGGTCTGGTGAGCAGAACTTAAAAAAAAACATTACAATCTCACTGTTCAAAAACTTTTGACTGGTATGTATACACCTTAAAAATGAATGGAACTAATATAGACTATTATATATTTATATATAGTTATTTATTTTAATATAGTTATTTTCTTTTTTAGAAAGAAGGAAAATTGCATAAATCAAACAAATAATCTCCAGATGTTGATAACAGTGCTACCAAAATTTCAACCTCACACACAATGTAAAATGAAACTCCTTTTACAATATTTAGACTTCATAAGCTTGATAATCAACATGTTCGGATGATGTGCAGCTCCTTTGACTAATTAAAAAAAAAATTACAGAGATTATTACAGAGTTCGCGCGCATCGCTGAGAGACACGACGGGCGCGCGGTCACGGGAACCAAACCGGCTCGGGTTAGGTCATGATTCGGTTTCGGGACTGAAGAATACATGGCAAAGGACTAACTATCCGCTGATGGGCGCCGTCGGCTCGGTGGTTTCGATGAGGTAACGGAGCTCAAGCCGAAACACCGACGAGAAAGTTCTGCTTCACCTCACGGAGAAAGAGCGAGAGAGTCCCTTCATCACCTACAATTAAGATCAATACATTCATACAAATGAAAGGGATCAAAATCACCCTTTGACATGTGACGTGATGGATATGAAGCGCCGCAGATCCCGACGCCACCGTGAACAGTCTCGAGCTGATCAGTTCATCCTCACGTTTATAATCGATCAGAATCAGAATCGTTCTTGACTCTCATCAGACACGCGGAACATAAGACGAGACTGAGGTGAGAATAGCGGTAAAAGAGCGGATTTACCTGAGAGATGCCGAGAGCGTCTTCAGAGCTGACAGACAGTCACACGCATGACATCACCGCATCACCTCCGCGAGCGAGCGAGCGTCTGACCCGCGCCGCTGCTGCAGGACAGCGCGTGAAGAGCGTCGCGTCCTGTCCTGGGCTGCTTCCTCTCAGCCAATCAGAGCATCGCATCCGCAAGCAGCATCACATTCCATAAGCAGCATCAATCACGCTCCGCCGAACAGACGATACAGCGGGGCTAGTTGTCACAGGGCTTGTATCTTAGCTGCTGTGGGAGACCTTGAATCAAACGCTGATGTTTTCTTCAATTAATGGTACTTGATAATGGAATAAGTAGACCCTAAGCGTCGAGTGAACACCACATTAATGAACCATCAGCTATGGTCAGCTATGTATTTTTATATTTATTTCATTTTATTTTTAAATTTCCATTGACCAAGACCCCTGTTTTATATTTAGCTGGGAATAAATAAATAAAAAGAAATAAATAATAGCCTGTTAACTGATACTAGGTTGTTGACAACGTATTTTGTTCACTAATAGTGAGCCCCCATCCTCACTTTTAACTAACTATGACCTTTGCCTCAATAAACTCCTAATTTGCTGCTTATTAATAGTTAGTAGTGTAGTTGTTAAGTTTAGGGGTGCATTATGGGATCTAAAATATGATCTTGCAGAGTAAGACATTAACTTGTGCCTTATAAGTAGTAATAAACAGCCAATATAGTAATATGCATGCTAATTAATAGAAAAAAAGAATAAAATTCTGCTCTAATCCTTGCCGCTAATAGGGTTTTAAAGGTAAAGTCAGGGTCAACTGAACATTCACTTTTTAATTTCTGCTTTCTAGTCAACCATATAGCTATCTTTGCTTCACCCACCATAAAGTTTTTTAAAGACATTGTTTTCTTTCTTTGCAACATATTTAAGACCAAACATATAATCCACTGGGCTAAATACTTCTCCTAATTTTCTGAAACACTCTTCCAAGGTCTGAAATATTCTTCTTAAAGGGGTCATCAGATGCAAAGCTCACTTTTATATGCTGTTATTATAACATTAATGTGTGTTGGCAGTGTATGTACACATCTACCCTATAATGATAAAAATCCATGCAGTGGTTTTTAATTAATCTGTAAAAAAAAGTATCCCCTTTTTCAAATCGTGTGGCATGACACCAACAGAGGTCGCTCCCACGATAGTTGATTGACATGAGCGTCTTACCCACCTAAATGAGACCCACCTAAATCAGCTGTAACAGTCCGACCTCCATTGTTTCGTTGCCGGAGCAGGGATGTAAGTTAGACAAGAATATCTCAGATGGAGCGATTGAGGTGTTGTGTTGCTGGATGTCATAATGAACATAGTGGATTACATTTGTTTGTGAATGGAATGCGCCTCCCGATCTACATACTGTATATCCGTCTATGTTTGCGCGAATCATTCGTGATCCAGCTTCACTTACAGCAGATGTGAGTATCACCTTTCCTAATAACGTGCCACTTAGCAAGTTTCATGGCTAAACGTGGCTAAAGTAAACATGCTCATCACTCCACAGAGAGAAGAGAAGGGCGGGGCGAGCAGAGCTCATTTGCATTTAAAGGAACAATACCTAAGAATGGGATGATTTTTGCAGAGCTGATTCTGAGAAGGTAGAAATGGTGTTGTTTTACACAACCATTGAGAATTTTTAATCAAAGTATATTAGAGACTTAAAAGACCCTAAAGAATCATATCAACTTGTGGAAAATGGGCATCCGATGACCCCTTTAATCTAAAACAAAGAGAGAGAGAGAAACACAGCTGAAACCAGCCTAAGCTGATCTTCTTTAAGCTGGTTATAGCTGGTTTAGCAGGCTGGGTTTTGATAAATTCTTAAGCTGATCAGGATGGGAGACCAGCTAAAACCACTTGAACACCAGCTTGACCAGCTCAAACCAACCAAGAGCAGCCAAACAGCACGGGCTGGTTTTAGTGTTGTTGCTGTTTTTTGTTTTTCAGCTGGGAAGGTGGATACTTCAGACAAAATAAAATGTGCACATTTACTAAAGCACATTTAGAAACATGAAGGTTTGCAGCAAACCTAACCATCACTGGAGTGTCAGCACATTGCACAAAAACACAGATGAAATTCATACAAATTGACCATGAGATTGCATTTGATATACCTATAACAACATAGAGTCGGTGTTGTTTCAGGAGCTTGAGTGAGATCATGACGTTCTGAGATAAGACAGTGCACAAGTCTTCACCGAATGCATCTACAGGCTCATGTACTTTGGGCTTTTGGATTTCAAACAAAAACAGCCAAATGTATGCAAAAATAAACATTTATTAACACAAATGCATTTCTCTCTCTTCCAGTATTACTGCACAGACTGACACACGTGCTGAAGAGCAGCTCATTTGAGGACACTCCTGTAAGCCAATGAAGACAGATGTGGACAGCAGTGATCCGGCATCTGACAACACAACAACAAACCTAAATGAGACGCTTACAGCAAGAGTATGACTCTACAACAACCCCCATCACAGACGCTTTCTGATGTTTCAGTATGTTTGATGCATGATGTGTGATACCTGAACACCCAGTCTGGACAGATAGCGGTTGCGCAGGCCAAACGGAGACAGAGGCTTCAGATGATCGCGATCGTCCACGGACGGCTGAGGGACACGCAAACGCTCAACATCCCTGAGACACCAACACAAGCGCAGTTCACACACTGACACACACACACACACAGGTAAAATGGTGGATCTTATTTTTTATTATCACAATGAGCACCCAAACCCCACAGGCTGAAAAAACAAAGCAGAGGGAAATCAAACCGATAACCCAACATTAACAAACAGAGTGTGAGTGGAGGTGAAGACAGATGTGAGTCAGTGACAGAGAGTAAAGATCAATAGTGTCGGTTTGGCCGCATGTGCTGCACTGCAGCAGTCAGAATCAAACACCTGCCGGAGCTTCATTATAGATGCTCACAAACAGTTAAACTGGACATCTTTGTACATGTGTAGCAAAATAGACACATTTCAAATACAGCGTTACAAACTGAACAAAGAAAGAGCACATAGAGATGTATAGTACAGAGTATACAGGTAAATACTTTCACCCCAAAATCTGATAAGAAACAAAAATATTTACCTGTTTGCTATTCTTCATATTCCACTACATTTTGAAGGGAAATGTAACATTTTAAAAAGTAACTGTGCAAAAAAATGAAAAGTCCTAAAAGCCACACATCAGAGACAAATACAGGTCAAAAACACGTTTAAAGGGTCTTGATGATACATACGTGCACGTAAAATCAATCTTGTTCGTACAGCTCCATTCTGATTCAAACGCTGAGAAGCGTATATAAAAAAACTTCAAGAAAAACTATTTAAAGACAACATGTAATGACGATATTTACGAGAAAACGCTGTAAAAAAAGAGTTTTTGAAATTGAAAAGATAAAACGTAATCAAGTATAATTCAGTGTGTTACTTGACTTTACTTAGTAACTGTATGTAAAATTTACCAGCAATTTGTGATTAAAACCTGTTGCTACACCAATTTGTTTCAGAGTGGAAAATAGGTTGTAAAGAGTCAATTTCATGTTTGAAAAAGAAAAAGTTAAAATAAATCATTCAAGTAAACCCCATGTTACTGTGTAAAACAAAAAATAAATATTACAACAACAGATTAAAAAAAAAAAAACTGTTTAAAAACAAGCCAAACTAATACAGGAGGCACTTATGAGTCTAGCTAAAATCATCTAAACCTGTTGAAATCTGTCCTGTGACACAACAATACAGGAATACTTACCAATCGAGGGCTATGGCTGTTCAGTCAGTCACCACAGACAATATAGAAGTGCTTCATATTTACACAGCCACACATCAACACGATCTGCGGCTGATAAAAGTCTTGTCACATGTAAAGCTGTTCTCTGTTAAGTACTCAAGCAGATTTGACAATGTTCACGTGCGAATGGACCCTGAATATTACTGCTCATCTCAAATGCTGGAATGGGCTTCTAGACTCAATGAACTCACTGATGTTTCAGATTTTTCCCTGAGTCAACAACTGAACCTCGTCAAGAAACGTGCGCTCCGAAGAGAAATGTGCATTCATTCCAAAAAAATAAAAAAGGAAAGAAAAGGAGAAAAAGGGATGGTTCACTCAAAAAATGAAAATGTCATCATTTACTCACCCTCAAGTTCTCAAAACCTGAGTTTCTTTTTTCTGCTGAGCAGAAAAAAATGATCATTTTGAAGATAATTTCATTTTTGGGTAAACTATCGCTTTAAGAAAACGAAACCTATTTTAAGACATTATTGTGACATTATTTTCATTATGATTACACACATTTAACCCATTACTACAATAATATTCTAATTAAAATCATCTTATCCAGGGTCAATTTCATTGTTAAAATCATGTGAACTGAACTGGAGGTTTACATGGTAATTCCATGTTAATAAACAAATGCTACAATGAGGTATAATTAAAATTGTAAACTATAAAATGTAATTTGTAATTTACTTTTTTAGATTACAGTAACAGGGCTTAAATGTGTTAAACTGTAATGGAAATAATGTCAAGCTGATTTAAGCTCATCTGTAATGTCCTGATGTGGTCTGTGTGTCGGTTCAGGACACTAGTGTGTTCAGCGGTGACAGGAGAGGTGCTCAGTGAAGGATTGTGGGTAGTCTGAAGCGCTCGGTGACGTGTCAGAGAAAGTGGTCAGTGCAGAAAGGCCCGTGGTGAAGGAGATGGGCGTCAGACGCGCTGCGGTGAAGAGCCTTCACCTGAAACACAGCACATCAGACACGTGAACATCGCTCACAACAACACACAAACACCAGCGTCCAAAGACAAACACTGTGTGAAATGTGCTGATCCACTGATGAAGTTCCACAT